>CAJVQA010002687.1:0-21334 GCA_910591915.1 Cetraspora pellucida | reverse complement strand
AGCCTTGCCAATATTCTTTATTAAGAGAATTGCATGTTTGATTATACAAATATTAGCTTAATTTCTAGGTTTGACATTCCCTAGCTACTGTACTAGTGCCCAGAAATGGTCTGCCACACTAGCATGAGTTGTTACTCATTGCTAAAGGGCTATCTAGACTAGCCTTTAAGGCCATTCCAGTAAGGCCTCCTATTACTATTAATTAGTTTCCATATTGTGTTTTTCTATAAATTTTCTATTTCTTTTTTTTTCCTGCTTTTTTTTTTCTTTTGCATACTTTTTTTTTTCTAGTTTTTTATTTCTTGATCTTGCTATTACTTTGTTTACTGCTCTATTTTGTTGTTCTGGAGTTTGGATTTTGTTTTTCTTTCTTCTTGTACTGATGCCTTGACTTTTTTCCTATTCACATATTTTGCTGCATTTTTCTTTCTATACTGTTTTATAAAACTCATTTCATATTGTATCTACAATGCTTGCTAGGAAGTTTCTTGTTTCTTTTAGTGAGACTAGTATATCTTGTACTCTTTCAACTAGTTTTTCTTACAAAGGATCTTTGATAAGCTTCTTTCATGTTTCTATTTTTTTCTTTCTTATTTGGCCCAAATTGCTTCTTTTAGTTGTACTTGCATAGTGTTTCTTTTTTTGTCCTTTAATAGTCCACTCTATATCACTATTATTGCTAGTGTTTCTGCCTTTATTCAAAGGTTCTCATAAGCTGAACAGACTGCTAAATGATCTTGGTCCTCTTCTTTTCCTTCTTTGCACATGATGCAGTCTGGTTTTGTATAAAGGTCTGGATGTCTTGTTGCTAGTTCTTTAAATGTTGGCATTCTTTCCTGTATACATTTGAAAAGTGTACTAAGTCTTTTATTTTCTCTAGTTAAGCGCATCTAACTCCATTCTGGTTCTTGATTTTTTTCTATAGCAGTGCCTAGCAGTGCTCCTTTCCTTTTTGTATTGGTTCTAACTTTTTAACTGCTGATGAAAAACTCCAATCTGCATTGTTTTTAATATTAAGAACTTTCTTAACAAATTCTCGTGTTGGGCTTTCTATGACTATATTTTCTCAAAGAAGTGATACATTTAATCTTGAAACTGGCTCTATTATAATTTTATCTGAATCTAACAAATTTGCTTCTTCTTTTGCTAATTCATCTGCTTTATTATTCTATTTGTTATTGCTATGACCCTTTACTTTTATTAACTCTAATTCTATTTTTTTAATTTTCATAATATTTTCTATATTTATAATTAAATTGTAATTTTTCTTTTTCATTTTTCTTCTGTTGGTTATAAATTAACTGCTATTAGATATACTTGCTATAGCTGCTGCACTGTCTGTATATATCTTAATTTTGCTTTTACTTGGTACTATAAGAATTACATACCAAATTGCTAACAGTTCAGGTTTGGTTGAAGAAGGCTATCCTTTTGCTCCAATAGCACCTTCATCAATTGCATATTCTTCTTTACTGTCTACTTGCAACCACCCTGCTCTTATTCGATCTCAGCCTTGATCCTCTTTTTTCCCTTTTACTAATAACCCATCTGTATAAAAAATCAGTTCTTTTTGACTATTGTTCTTCTGAATATACTTGTGCTTTTCTATAAGTAAGTTGATGAGTTTGTTACTAATTCTTTGATTTTTGATTATCTCAACATCTATGCTTTCTATTATAATTTCTTTTATATACCTTTCTGTGTCTAGTGCTTTATTCTTCTTTATCTGTGCTGCAACTTCTAACATATTCATATTAATCTCCAACTGCAGATATCTTTTTTTCTTACATACTTTGATAAAGAACCTTGAATCTCATATTTTTTATATTTTTTTTCAGAACTTTCAACAAAACTAAGATCATTGTATGAACTACCTTTGCATTTTTCAAGCATAGTTTTTTGATTTTCTGTTTAAAATCTTGTCTTTCAGTGTTCAATTTGGAGTATCTTTGATGTTTTGAATATAATTCTCCTGATTACTAGTTCATCTTCTTTGTGATATAGCTTATTGTTTATAAGAACCTATTCTTTTCATCTTGCATTATCTGAGAGCTTGCCTACTTGTACACTTATTCTCCATTTGTTTGAAGCTGTTACTCTAAATTTCTGTTTTACCATTCTACAGCTTGGCTCTTCTATCATCTTCATTTCTAAGTTTTTAAACCAATTGGCTAGTCTGCCTTTGGCATTGCTTTTATTTAATAGGCTTAGTTATTACTATGTAATTATTTTATCACTATCTTTGTCTACTAGCTGATGTATAAAAGCAATTCCTAGTTCTTTTAGTCTATGTGCAATAATTGGAATGAATCTTGTTCCTAGTATTTCATGTACTCTTGTACTTTTGTTATTATAAATTGAAGTTTCATAGTTAAAACTAAAAGCTAACTGCAGATCTTTTGCTCTTAGCATCGTTAGGCAAGCTAAATTATTTTTCTACAGTTTAGCACTTGTTTTAGGAATATTATTTTGCCAAGTGCTTTTAGGTGCTCCTATTAGATGAAGACCATCTTCTATTCTTATATTGGTTACTAACTCTTCTGCATCTGCTGCATTAAGTTGGTGATGTAAACTAGTAATCTGCTTAAATACTAATTGGTCCCATAATGAGTTAAGATTAACAAGATTTCTGTGATACATCATACTATTTCTTACTAATCATATGATCTTTATTTTCCTTTTTGCTAGTCCAATTATCAGTATATGTATGTTCTTTAGTGTGTTTTTTGATAATCTTGTTGTTTGTAGCATATAACACAACTTGGATATAATACACATATTGTTAATATATGCTATTTGACTGACTGTTAGTTTTTTGTGATCTAATCCTGTATATAAGATCATACTATTTCTTTAGCTCTTGACTTTATTGTTGATTCCTTTAGCTTGCAGTTTAGCCAAATTCCTAAAAACCATATTATTTTTTTTCATTTTCTTCCTAAATCCATTCTTTGCCAAAAAATATTGATCTTTCTTCTTTTTTCTCTTTGGTGTTTATTGTAATTAACTTGGTCTTTTTTTCATTAATTTGGATATAATTTAAGTCAAAAAAGTCTTCTGCTATTTCAATGATTTTTTCTATTTAACTTTTGCTTAATGCAACCCATGTGGTATCATCTGCAAAAGCTACTATAGCCTGTCTTCACTTTTTCTTTTTCTGCATTAAAGAGTCTATACAGCTGTTAGATGAAGTATACAAAGTGTATTCTAACTTTGAGTCATTTTGGATTCTTTCTAGAAGTGGATCATAAAATATTTTTCATACTAATGGTAAAATTACTTCTCTTTGTTCGATTTCATCTTTGATCTTGAAGGCATCTGTTGTTTCTATATCTGTAATAATTCTTGACTGTCGCTTTTCAAAGAGATTTAAAATGAAGGTAATTGCTGTTTTAGGTATTTTAAGTCTTTTAAGTTCCAGGTTTAATGCTACTAATGATACTGAGTCAAAAGCCTTTTTCATATTTTACAATACTAGCTAAAGTTCTCTTTTGTTATCTTTTGCATCTTCTATTATTGTGTTGATAATATGTAATAGTTCTTCTGTTGATTCTTCTGACAAGCCTATAAAATTTGGCCCTTTTAAAATATTTTTTTTACAGCATATTTGTGCCAACCTTTTGGTAAAAACTTTAGTTATACACTTGCACAAAGTTTTTAGTAATGTTATTAGTCTTATATTACTTAAGTTATATTGCCAATCGAGATTCTTGGGTATTGAGTATATTTGTAACATTTTCCATTTTTTTAGTATTATTCCTGTCTTGATGCATATTTCTGCAAATTTCCTAAGAATTTCTTGTGTTTAGCTACTAACTACCTTAATTAATGTATAAGTAATTCCTAAGATACCAGGTGCTGTATTATTTTTGAGCTCTGATAACATTTCTAGACATTCTTTTTCTGAAATATCCTGATTCAGTTGGTCATACCAGGCTTTATCAATTTCTTTTTTATATTGATATATATTTACCTATTCATTTTTCATTTTCTGGCTTTGGAAATTTCATATTTGGAATTGCTGCTAGAAGTGTGATTTGGTCTTTTCCAACACTATGTGTGGGTCTTTTGAGCACTCTACTTAGGTCCTCTAGCTTAATAAGTCTGTCTATTTTAATTTTTTTAATTGGTTTGTCTAGCAGACTCATTAGCATTCTTCCTTGCTTGCCATTGATTATTTGGTATCTTCTTTCAATATTTTGTTCTATTTCTTTTAATTGTTATTTTTCTAATTCTTCTGCTCTTCTTTTGTATAGAATTTTCCACCAACCTCGCAGATCTGTAATTATTTCTTCTGTCTATATTTCTGTGATTGTTTCAATATTAGTTTTATACTACTCATTTATATATTTTGCTATACTATTGAAATCATCTATATTTTCAAAAATCAAATCTAGTTTGATGTTTTTTCTTCCTAAGCTTATTTATCTTTCTAATTGTAATAATGACTTTGTCAACTCTGACTTTTTCATTTTATTGTTTCTTTTATTAGCAACTGTATTAAGAATCTTTTTCTTAGGTAAAGTTTTTCTTGCTGCTTCCAGTATACTTTTGCTTATAATTTTCCATATTTCATCTAAATTTTCTTCTGACCTGTTTATATATTCTATATTGCCCTTTTTTGCTTTTTGCAATGCATTTTTGTTTTTGAACATTTTGTCTAATTCTTCTCTATATTTTTCTCAATCTTCTTTGGATGTTTTCTCTATAGGAAAATTGTTTAATATTGCTCAAACTTCTTAAGTTTTGTCATTTTGTACAAGGCTACTATGTGACTTAACTCTATTCTTGCTACTGCTGCTCTATGGTCACTATTTGTATAGCTAGACATATCTTGAATTTTAGCATTATTAAGACCATTTGCTAGCTCCTCCATTACCCAAATTTGGTCAATTCTTGTACTAGATTCTCTATTTGTTCATGAGAATTCTTTGCTTTTTGGGTTTTCTAATCTATAAGAGTCTTTGAAGTTTTGTCTTATTAATTAATTTAAAACTAGTTCCTTTTTGAAATGACTGCCTTTTGTGCTTCTGAATCTATCCAGCTCTGGGTTTACAATACAGTTCAGATCACTCATAATTACTGTTTGTGTCTTGTATATTCTTTTAATATATCTTTAAATAATTGCTCTATGGATCTTTCTTTGTTCTTTTTTATTATTAAGTGGCATATATACTATTATAACCATAAGTTCTAGTTGTTTGAATATGAAGTTTGCTACTATCATATACTCATTAACTCTGTCTATTTGTCTTAAATGTTTTTCCATCTTTCATTTATTAGAATCCCTATACCTGAGCCTTTTTTCTTTGATGAACTTGCTTCTGACCAAAAACCTCTATACCTATTTAAATCTTTCATTATAAAAAAACCTTCTTTCTTACTAATGTTCATTCTACCAACCCTAATATATCAATTTTATTATCTACAGTCCATTCATATACTAGTTCCATTTTGTGCTTATTGCTTTTTATACTGTTAATGTTATGACATGCAATATTTAGCTCTATGTTGCTTTTTTTGATTGATTCTATTAATAATGCTTCTTTGTATATTAATTCTTGGTTATAAAGACTTACTTTCTTTTTTTCTGCTGATTTTGAAGCATCTGTTTTTTCTACACCAAGATTCTTTAATTCAACTGAAGTGCCTATTAGGAGCTATAAGCAGGATTTAGCTTTTTATTGTCCAAATTGCTGAGTTTTTTAAGTATTTCTTGTAATATGTTTTGGTGTTCATTGATATGCTCCATAATTAAAGATTCTTTTTTGCACTTTTTGCTGTTTCTTGTTCTTTCTTTTTGTTTTCTTTTTTCTGATCTATTTGCTTCAGGCTTCAAAGGTCTAGTTTCTTCATATCCAAAGTTATAAATATTTTGAAAGATATACTCTTCTATATTTTCTTGATCTGAAATATTTATTTCTATTTCTTTTTGCTGTGTTTTCTTATCTTCTTATCAAGACAACTTGTTATGATAATAAAAAACACTTTTTTCTTTTGCTTTTTGGCAATCTTCTTTAGATCTGAAATAGGCAAAGGCTATGCTCCTTTTGTTGCCATTACTATTGTTAGATATAAAAATTGCTTTGACTTCTAGTAGTCTTAGTTGTCTTAACAATATCAATTCTAGTGCTAATTTTGGGATATCGCTTAGTGCTACTTTGTGTTTTCTTCTTTCTTCTAACACTTCTGAGTTGAATCTTCCTAGTGTGATTCTGCACATTGTTTCTTTTTTAAAATATACTGACCAACTTGTCACAAGTAGGTTCAACCTCTTCTGATTCTATCCAGTAATCTGAACTACTGCTGCCTTGGTTTTCTTAAGTATTTTCTATTTCAAAATTCTTGCTTTTCCATAGAAGCTTAAACATCTTGTAACTTTTCTATATCTTATATCTTTTGGTAAGTTCTATAGTGTTAATGTTACTGATAAACTCTTTTTTTGTTTGACTTGTTCTTTTTGTTCTTGCTTCTGTTTTAATACTTTATTCTGAATAAAACTCTTTAACTTGCTTTTATTTATCCATATAGAATCATTTATATTTTTTGGTGCCTATCTTGATGCATGGATATTCTCTTGAAGTTTACTTTCTGATTTTCTTTCTTCTTTCTTTATTGATGTCTCTTTATTTAGATTACTTTTGTATCTTAGAAGCATAAATCTCTTTGACTCTTCTGTTCCTAGGTCATGTGTGCCATATTCTGTCATTAGCAATGCTATTTTATTTTCTATTTTTGCCTCTTTATCTGAATTCTTGAGAATTTCTTTTTTGGTTTTATTTAACAGCACTTCTGCTTGCTTATTAGTTCTATCGTCTCTTTTTTTGTTGATCTTTTCTAATTTATCATCTGGATGCCTCTGTTTAAGACTACTCTCTTGAATTACTAGTTGTATTATAGGTGCTTTTAGCTCCATTAACTCTCTACTTTGATAATCTTCATGCTCTACTATTTTGTTGTTTACCTTTTTTACTTTCTTTTGGTCTTTGCCTTTAGTATCTTCTTTTGCCACTGTATCTTTTCTTTTCATAAAAGTCTCTTGACTTACTAGTTGTGTTGTTGATGGCTCTAGCTCTATTTTTGTTATTGTAGTTTGTGCTTCCTCTTTACTGTCATACATTACATCTTGCATGATATTTTTGTGCACTTCTTCTTTTTGATTTACTAGAAATCTTTCTTCTATTGTTGCAGTCTTTTTCTTATAAAAATTTTTCTGCACTTCTCTGTGCATGTCTACTAAGACTCTTATAATATATACTTGAACTGGGTCACTTGTCTCTAAAAATTGTGCTATATCTATAACTATTTGTGCTATGCAAGCTTTTAATTTGTTCAAGCATGTATACTTTTCTGTTAATGTTTTTTGATTTAAGTTGTAAAGCTCTTTGATTTCTGCCATCAATATTTTAATTCTAGTTGTTTGTCTAACTTTCTATACTATTCTATTTCTAGAAGCTTCTATTTATTTGACTAATATCTATTCTTATTGCTTGTGCTTTATTTAGTTAATCACATTTTATGCTTATTGTCTAATTAGATATGTGCTACTTTGTTTGCTTGTTTGTTTACTAAATTTATGTGTTTGTTTACTTTGTGCTTTGTTTACATATTGATTGATCAGAATTACAGGATTATAGCCAAGTTTACAATTTTCCAAAAATTTTCTAAAAATTTTTAAACAAGTTTTTTATTCTTTGATTAAACAGCTTCTCTCAGAAGTTGTTATATTAAGCTCTAGCTATTTTTGTGTTTTCTTTCTTTTTTCTTAATGATCCAAGACCAGTTTATTTAATTAACTTTGGGGCAAACTAAAGTGTATTGATTTATGACCTTACAAAATTGAAGATCAGTGAAAAGAGTTGATTGTGTTAAATTTTAATTCATGTACTTATTAATATATTATAACAAACTTCTTTACTACTCATACTAATTTAAACTCTAATTATATACATTTCTGAAATTGAAATCCAAATAATACAAAATATATATCACTTTTCAACTATCAAAATCAATTTATTAAATTTTTTTTATTAGCAAAAAAATCTTCTAAACAATACTTATTTTTACACAAATGTCTCAATCTTTATTGCTCAACATTATATTCTAAAATTGAAATTGAATAAATTTCTAAATACAATATTTAAATCAAATTTAACTGTTTTATTTTTTTATATCTTAACTCTATCTAAGCAAAACTTGAAGCAATAATATATCTTCTTTTTATTTTGCCAATAAATTTATAAAATAATATACATCTGAATATTCTTTTTACACTTAAAAATATTTAACTATTTTTATTATTATATAAATTCTTTTATAAAAAACTAGAATATTTTATTCATTATTCATCATCTTATTAAAACAAGTCTTTTAATATTTTTTTTACAAAATCAAATCTCATTCTAATAACTATTTTTACAATCAAGCTAATCTTCTAGCTAAACAAGTTACTACTAAATACCAAATTACATCCAACTTTAAACAATACTTTCTTCTTACTTACATAGAATGATTATATAATTTTTACTAAAACTTGTTCTTTTCTCTAAAATACTATAACTATTCAATCACTTCTTATTTGATCACAACTTAAATATTTTCAAAATCTACTTTTTATTAAATAGTCAACCAATTTTAATATTATTAATTCATTTAATAATAATCAAAAATTTTATTTATTTCAAGTAAAAATTATTAATAATAACTTACTAACTATGCAAAATCTTAATATACATTATTCTTTATTATATATTACTCCAAATTGTGTCTATTATTAATCAATTAAAAATATATCTTATCTATTAACTTACTCTAAATAAAAAGCTAATTTTTAACAAATTCTTTATAATTTAATTATAAATATTGCCTAATAATTAAATATTTTTGTTAAAATTATAAATAATATTTATATTATATTACTTCACTACTCTAATACATTACTATATATCTATTTTTTAAATCTTATTCAAAGTCTTTACTCTATATCTTTATACAACAATATTAAAATATTTTATTATAAAATAATATTATCTTTTTCACAATCTAATCAAATGGTTTTCTTAATTGGTTCTATTATCAAATATGACTAATATATAACATTCTTTAACAACAATAAGAAAAAGCTTATAATATAACTAACAAATCTAAATATTTAAAATTTTACTTTTTAGTTCTTACCTCTCAATTAATATCTAATACTTTCAATATATTTATTATTGACTCTATTATATTTATTAAAAACTGATTATTCTTAGATTATTTATTTATTAACTATATTTACTAAATGCCAAGACTATCATTTTAGATTTCTTTCAATCTTTTTATACTTAAAATTAATTTAAAATAATTAATAATAGTGTTATATAGAAATAGAAATATAATGACATATTGAGTATCTTAAAATAAATAGTACAAATATAGTTTAAAAATTTTTAATGTAATTCTCTTATTATTTAATAAAGTTTTTACTTTGGTATTTCAAAAAAAAAACAAAAAAATTTAAAAATATATCAAAAAATTTTAATTTTTTTTAAAAAAAATTTAATTAACTTTAAGATTTTTTAAACAATATATAATTAAAAATTAAATTAATTTTTTTTATAAATATATTCTATAAATCTTTAAATATTAATATATATATTTAATTACAAATTAATATGTAAAATTTTATATAATTACATTTTAATTCAAATATATTAAGCTGGTATATCATGCTTAATAAGATGATCAATACTAAAAAATATTATCTGATAAATAATTATATATTACAATTTAATTAACAAATACTAATATTTTAAATCTTTTTATAAGACTAAGCTAAAAATACATTATATATAATTAGTAATATACCTATAAAAATTTATAGAAAACATATATACTCAAGCTGCAAACCAAACTTATTATAAAAATATAATAAAAAAAAGATAGTATAATAATTTAGAATTTAATAAATCTAATTATATAGATAAGATTGTATATACTATATTGATAACAATAAGAATAAAAAATTATCAAAATTAACTAATTTAAGAGAAAAAATATTATTATAAAAAATAAACAGATAGATCATATTTTAGTTAATTAATAATAAATTATTCTTTAATCTATAAGCTTTTTCAAATAAATTTGACTAAAAAATTATTAAAAATATACTTATGATCTTTTTTTTAAATTTTAAAATATTTAAATAAAATTTTATTTAATAATATTTAAAAATAAAGATTTTATTATAGCAGTATTTAATTTTTTATTATTGATCATCTTATTAAGCATGTTACACTAACTTAATATATTTGAATTAAAATGTAATTACACAAAATTTTATATATTAACTTGCAATTAAATAAATATACTTAATATTTAAAGATTTATAAAATATATTTATCAAAAAAATTAAATTAATTTTTGATTACATATTGCTTAAAAAAATTTTAAAGTTAGACAATTTTTTTAAAAAAAATTAAAAAAGTAAAAATTTTTGATATATTTCTAAATTAACCAATTATAATTGAGTATTTTTTGTACTATTATACAAGTACCTTAGTGTAACCTTTGTGTATAAATCTGCAAAATTTTAACTATGGTTATTATGTAAAAAAAATTATAATAAAAAGAAAATTACCAATTTAAATTAGTTTATTATATAAAAAATTAATAATTTTATATAGTAAAATTTTTTTTTTTATTTATATAATATCAGAGTAAAAACTTTATAAATACATAGAAAGAAAAATTTATACTAAAGATTTCTAACTACATTTGTGCTATTTAATTAAGAATATTTCTTTTAGACACCCAATGTGATATTATACCTTCTATTTTCTAATAAATGTTATAGTCAATTAAGTTATCAATTTCTAACTAGGATAGGTTAAAGAGAACCTAAGGTGTTTGTCCTATTATTATATAAAGCAAGAAGTTAGTGAGTAACCTTAAAAGAGTCATTTTTCAATAGTGAAAGAATTGTTATTAATTTGAGTTATAGTTGAGTTTGTATTGAATAGTGAAGTTATAGTAGGTAAGAAGAGTCTATTGCATTTGCTTTTAGAGATAATATTATAAACAGTTTCTCATTGGTGTTATATAATGTTATGAGAGAATCAGATTTTGTTAAAGAACTAAGATTGAAGATTGTTGGATAAGTTTATTAGAAGAAGAGTAGTTTATTTATTTATAAGTATTTTAATATTATCAAAAGTTATATTAGATATGGTGCTAATGAGTAGATATAAGATATAATGATATTGTAGATTGGTTGTGTTGAGTGTAGAATGAAGTATTGTGTTTAGAAGGATAGATGATAAGACAGTAGAAATATTAAGTGTTGTTAGAGTATTGTTAATTGTATTTAGAAGTATTTGTTGTATATCTAAATTGTTTTTGTTGCATTGCAGTATATGTAGAGTATCTTCTATATTTGAGCATTGACAGCAAGTTGAAGTAGTATATAAGTATAGATAGTATATATTTAAGTTTTGCATAGTGGGTAGGTTATTTGTTAGGATTTTAATATAAAAAAAGTAAAGTTATAAACTATGTTTCAAAGAGTTTAATATTTTAAACATTAGAGACCATTCAATATTAAGTATGTTGTTAAAGAATTTAAGTAATAACTATGTATTAAGTTCATTAATTGTAATAATATTTTTAACAAATATATGAATTTTGAAAGAGATGAAATGGTTGTTTTATAAAAAATAGATAGGTGGGTTAAAGAAAGAGAGTTGTATTTTTAAAATAGGTTTGTTTGTCCCTTGTTTTGCTAATAAATTAGCTTGATTGTGAAATGAATTTGTAAAATGAGATTTAACTTTAATAAGATTAAGATTAATATTTTTAGTTGTTTTTAAAAAGTTAATTATAAATAGAATGTCACAGTTTTTTTGTTAAATTAATTTGGTTGAGATAAATAAAGTAATATTTTTGATAGCTATTAGGTTGTTGATATAGATATTAAGTGAGATATTAAAGGATGTAACAAGTAGGATAGATATGATTAACATTAATTCTATATAAGTAGAATCAAAAGAGGGTTGGGTTACTGCATTGAATTTGATTGCAGTATTTTCTTTATAAATTTATCTAATATTAAACCTTATAGAAGGTGTTTTTAGATTTTGAATAGAAGCATCTGTATAGAAGTTAAGTTCAGTTAGATGTAAATTTTGTAAGATAGAATTAAGATTAATAAGTTGATTTTGATAGTTGATAAAGTCAGTAGTTTGTTGTATAAGTTGAATATCATAAGTATATAAATTTATTTAGAAAGGTAATTGGTTAGAAAGTGGTGTAGTAAGATTGGTTAATATGTAGATTAGGGCCAAAATTTTTTTGTAGTCAATTTGTAGAATAAAAAAATTATTGTAGGTTTTAATTTAATAATAAAGAAGATTAAAGCAGTTAAATTTGTTAGTAATAGTAAGATAATTAGTTTTAGATAGATTTGGTTTGTAAAATAGTTGTCTATAGTATAGTATAAAGGATGTTAAATATTGTTATATTATGAAAAAATAATGTCAGAGTTATTTGTATAATATAATTGAGAAAGTGAAAAGTATTAAAGGTTAGATAGTGTGTAAAAAAAGTTTAAAGAGTTTAAAAATGAGTTAATAGTTGATAAATTTAAATAAGAACAGATAACAGAGATTGTATTATTATATATAGTTTGTTGAATTAGAGTGAACCAAAAAGGTTGATGACCTTTTGTTGGTTTGTTTGCTTGTAGATATATATTGCTTCAGGAAAGGAAATAAAGATTATCAGCAATAGTAATTTGTTTGATATAAAGGATTTTATTGTTTTTAAGGCTATTAAGTATTAAGATAAATGGGTTTAAAGAAAGTATGTTATATATTAGATAAGAATTAGATGGTTGCATTGTAGTGTTATTTGAGATTGTGTAATATTAGAAGGTGTGATATTGTTTTTTGCAAGTTGTGAAAAATGAAATATTAAAGTATAGTTATGTGTTTTACAATAGTGTTTAATAAGTATATTAGTAAATAATTCAGAATACCATATTTTGATCAATTATGATTTAATGTGAATGGTTTCAATATTGTAAAGAAGTATATTGGAATTAAAGATACATTTGATATTTGATGTACTGACTTTTTGAATGATGTTGTTAAATGTTAGAAGATTGAAGATAAATGGGTAATCAAGATAATATTGTTGGTTTCTTGCTAGAGAGAGCATCTTTTTTGTTTGAATAAAAAGTAATCTTGAAAGTTTGGCTTGATTTGATGTATTAATAGTAGTAATTTGAAGAAGATATTCAAGTAAAGGTTGTAGAACAAGATTGAAAAAAAAGGATATTTGTGATGATAAAAGTTTCTTGTATTTAATAAGTTGAAAAAAGTTTTTGATTTTGTTATTAATTATGTCTATAGTAGGTTTAGTTATACCATTTCTATCATAATATATTCCAAGATACCTAATTATATCTTTAGGTTTTCTTGGTACAATTGGTTGGTTGTTAAAGAATCAAAAAAAGAAGAATATGTTGCAAGATTTTGGGTATATATATAATAGGTCTGATTTATTTGGATTAATTTCAACATTATTAAGTTAATATAATAGAGATGTATCATCAAGAATATTTTATAAAGTTTGTGAATCTTCATAGTGCCATATTGTGTCATCCATAAAGGCCAGGAGAGGTATAGTAATAGAAGTAGAATTGTTATTTTGTATAAGGTTTTTTGGTGATAATGTGGATATATAGAGTAGTTAATTATGATATTTTTGTGAAATAAAGAATAGAATAGGATCATAGTATATTTTTCATAATAATGAAGAATAAGTTTCTCTTTGTTCTATATCAGATTTTAGATGAACTGGATTTGAGAGTTCATAAGCTATGATGACTTTTGCAGTTCAGTTTGTATGTAGTTCTGTAATTAAATCTATTCCTTTTTTTGAAATGCCAATTCTTTTATAAAAGTCCTAAAGTCAGAGGATATTAATTTTATCAAATGCTTTTGACATGTCTTGAAAGAAGATCTAAGCTTCTTTATTATAAAGTTTGTAATGTTCAATTGTATTGTAAAGAATTTGAATAGGGATGTGAGTAGATGAGTTTTTGGTTGCAATAAAATTGAGATCTGAAAGTAGGTTATTGGATGAGATAATTTTGTCTAAGCATTGAGTAAAGATTTTTGTAAGAGTTTTTTTAAAAGATTCAATGATGAATATTGGACAAACTTGATTAAAGGTAAAATCCCAGTTGGATTTTTTTGGAATTAGAAAGAGATTTGAAGATTTTCAAACAATAAGTACTTTTTGTAGTTGAAGGCATTTGTTTATAAATTGTTGAAAAAGTTTTGGAGATTGAAAGCCAACATATTTGATGTATTCATAGCAAATCTCAAAGGAACTTGCAACTTTTTGATTTGGTAGATTAGTAATAGTATTATTCTATTTTTGGTCTGTTATTTCTTGGAAAAGGGTTTAATAATAAATTTTGAGTTCAGAGTATAGTTGATATAGTTTATAGAATTCAGAGAATAAGGAAATGGAAGGTAGGAGTTTTTCATTGAAGTATTCAGTAAAGTGTTGTTAAAATGCAGAACAGATTTCATTATGATTTGTATGAAGTGTATTATTTAGTAATAGTCAATCTATATGTAGGCTATGTTGTTTTTTTAAGATTTTTTTGTAAAAGAGTTTAGAAAAGTTTGTAAAAAGTTGGTTATATTCTTTTATTTTTTGTTTAATATTCTTGTAAATTGTTTGTTGTTAATAGTAGTTAAGAATAGTTTTAATTTAGATAAATTCATTTTTGATTTAATTAAGAAAAAGTAATATTGTTTGCAGAGAATTCTTAGAATAGTCTGATTGGTATTTTTGAAATAAAGAGTAATAGTTTAAAGAGTTAAAGTAGTTTTTTAAATATTGAATTTGTTTATATTGATAAAATAGAGGTAGTAGTTTAGGAGAAGGGTTGTTATTAATTTTAAACATAGTTTTAATATTTTTAAAGGAAATGTGTTTTGTTACAGCTTTGGTTAAGGCTTTGTTAATTTTGTTCTATATAAGATTAAGTTGGTTTTGATTAGTTATAGAAGTAATCTGAGAGGCAATTGGTAATATGTTACAGGTAGTTTGGTTTATATAATTTTCCAAAATTTCATTAGTAATATTTTTCTAAAGAAAACATCTTTTTTGTTGTTTAGTTGGTTTTGGTTTGTTAAGAATAGCAGATATTTCAATTGTGATTAAATGGTGATCTGAGTCTAGTTGATATGTAATAATTATATCTGTATAATCAATATTTGTTAATAATAGATTAAACCAAATTTGGTCAATTCTACTTTGTATATTTGATTGTTGAAATATGTAATTTTTGGTGTCAAAAAAGAAGAATTGATAAAGGTCTTTGTATTGGTAATTAATTAAAATTTTAGTTAATTGTAGTTCAGGAATTGAGATTTTTTTAGAAGGTAGTTAGTCAATACAAGGGTTTGGAATACTGTTAAAGTTTCTTATAATTATTATTTTGTAATTTGGATTTTGTAACAAAAAAGTGATATATTTTTGAACATCTTTGCAAAGTTGTTTTTTTTAGCTATAGGAATGTAAATCTGAAGTAATCTTAGTAAAAGAATTTTGAGATGTAGATCAAGTCTAACAACATGTCCTTTATAGTTATGAGTACAAGCAATATATTTGAAGATGTTTTTGTAAATAAAAATACTAATATCTGCTTGGTGTGTATTTGAATAGGAGCTCCAAACACTTGTATAGTTTTTAATTTAGGTATTAAGATATTTTCTAGTTTTAATTGATAAATGTGTTTCAGATATACCTAGTATATTGAAAGAGTTGTTGTTTAAAAAATCTATTAAGGAGAGTTTTTTTGAAGGTTGAATCAAATCATTGATGTTTATAGAACCTATTTTAATTGGAATTAAGATATAATTGATATTAATAGTATTGAGGTTAGAGATATTATTTGCAGAAATGTTGTATTTTGTAAGAAAGAGATGTTAGTATTAGGTGTATCAGAGTTGAGATTTGTATTAAGGTTTGGGTTTTCTGAAATTAAAGTGTTGTTTTCTTTTTGTGTTGATGAAATAGGTAGTTTAGTAGTAGGAAAGATATTGTTTAGCAGGAATTTTTGACATTCTAGAGGAGAGGATATTGTAAATGTTGTTGCTGAGTAATTTGTTTTAAGTAAATTATTTTGCAAATTTAAGAGTTCTTTAAAGAGAATGTATGAGTAGTTTGTTAATAATGTAGTTTTTTGTAAGATGTGAATATATGCTTTTACATAAATATTGTTAAATGTTTTAATAGATATTTTAATGTATTGTTCTAAGTAATATGTTGGATATTCTTCTTAAATGAATTTTAGAAAGGATCCTATTGATTACAAAGAAGATAAGAGCTGAAGATTGTATAAGAATAGGAATTTGTTGAAGCATGTTAAGGAATTATATATTTTGTATAGGTTAGATATATAAGTTAGAGTTTTCTCTTTGATAGTATTTATTATTGGTAAATCAAAAAAATCATTATCTAATAATAATTCATAGTTGTTATTAGTAGTATTTAGGTTTGTAGATTGTTAAATAGAGAATGAAATGCTAATAAACATAGTTGGTATATAGGAATATATAAGTGTAATAAATAATGTATTATTTTCAAAAAAAGTCTCAGAAGGGTGTGATATATTGGTATTTGAGAAGTTTGAGTTCCTTCTATAGATGCACTTACCATATACTCAGTTTTTACAATTGCAGAAGATACTATAGTCTGCTCTGTATATTGGATCTGACTATTATTAGCCTAGTTCTTCATGTAAATAGGCTTTTCTGCCTGTCTATTTACATCATTCTTTTCCAAAAATGGCATACTTTTAGTAAAAGGACATCATTATTTTGAAAGTAGCAGCTGTATTAATGTTATCTATAAAAGAAATTATTGAAAAAGTGAACTATATATAATAGTTGATAATAGGAATAGGATGTTATTATGTATAGAAGGAATTTTAATATCATAATATTTAATAATAAATTTTTTTGCTTCTAAAAAGTATTTTTGATCGTAGTCTTGTTGGATTTGTGTAATAGAGAATTTGGATTGATTTTGAATATAAAAATAGAGAATTATAAATGCTAGAATGTGTGAACTAATAGAAGTTGCAATGAATTTTTCCAAAGCTTGATCAAGTTTAAGATCTGCAATACTGTCAATATAGCAGCAGTATTTAGATAAGCTTTAAGGTATGAGTAGAGATAGAATGCAGTTTATTTTGAGTTAGTTTCTGTATTGTTAATTTTAGCAAACTTTTGGTCTGCTTTAAGTACAAGTTCATTTAGTATATTAAATAAAATAGTTTTTTTAAAAGTTGCAATGTATTGTTTGTTTGGTTAAAAAATTGAATAATTAGGAATGAATAGTGTAGTTTTAGGAGTTGAGTTATCTTTTGGGAATGCTAGAAAGGTTTCAAAAAACTTATAAAAGAAGTAAGTAGATATATTTTTAAAAATATGTTCTATGTTATTGGGTAGAAGTTTGCAATTTTGATTTTTATATGTATAAACATGAAAGAGTACAGCTTTGGTAGTTAGAAAAAAATGCTCTTAAAGAGAGATAGATTCTGTAATTTAAAAGTCTGAAGGTAGAAGTTTTTTGTATTCCTTAGCAAGTATAATTGCAATTTGGTATTTAATATAGTTTCTAACTTTATCTTTATTGATTTCAGTGAACTGTTTTTGGTAAGCTTTAAAGAAGTCTGCATACTATGTATTGAAGTTTTGAATATACAGCTTAAATGATAGAATTTGAAAGGTGTTAATAAATTTGATTTTGGAAATATTAAGAGTAACAGTAATAGTAAAGTAATTATTGTTGTAAATACTGAATAAGAGTTTTAGAGCATTATATTCAAAATTGTATTTTATTGATAATCTAAGAGGATAGAGCTCTAGTTTCTCAATAAATTTTTGGTAATGAATTGTTTGATATTTATTATAAAGAAATAAGTATAATTGAGCAAAGTTAATTGCTACTTTACAATGAGCAGAGATTAGATGAAGTAGGATTAAGTAATGAGAACAAAAGATGTACAAGTAGTTAAGTTTGGTAAAAAGGAGTTTAGTAAATTTAGTAAGTAAATTTTTAAGTGTTAAGGTATAAGCATATTATGGAATATTGAGTTAAGGTAAGAGTAATAGGTTAGATTAATGAAAAAAGTCTATAAAAAATTCTGGTTTTTCAGCAATTATTGTTTTAAGTAGATAATTAAAGCTTTGTTTTTGAAGAGATTTTTGATTTGTGATTGGTTAAGTACTATTTGGAATAGAAGAAATTAGTTGGCCAGAAGTAAATTTGTAAAAGTGAATTTTTGAGAAGTTGAAAAGTTGTTGAGCAAGCAATGTATTAAGTTTTGTATTTAGTTTCATGTTTTTAGTAATTAAATAGTTAAGAAATCAGTCCAGATTATTAGAAGTATCTCTGGATTGGTTAGTTGTGTTTTTTGTTGTTGGTTTTGTTTTGTTTATTTAGAGTTTTGGTTTTTTTTTTTCCTCTAAGAGTGAGTTTTTGAAGAAAATTGATTTTTTCTTTTTTGGTAAGTTTGTAAAAGTAGAAAAAATGAAAAATAGAACATTGTTTTTTGATAAGTTCTTGAATTTGAAGAAGAGATTTGAGTTTAGTATATTGGAGACTGTAAACACAATCTTAGTAATATAGAAACCTTTGAAAATTACAGCTGTAAAGTAGTCTGATACATGACATGTTTCTTGAATAAGAACATATATAATATCTTTTTTTTTGCATAGAATGCATGTATAATAATATTGAGAGTAAGTGTAGGTCCCATAACTTAATAGTTAAGCTCTTATATTCTCACAGTCAAGATCAATAGTTCAAGTCTAGCTGGAGGCAAAATTGAAAGATTTTAGTTTTTGTAACCTATAAAGAGTCTGTAATTGAACATAAAGTCCTGTGATTAAATTCAAGTGCAGTATATAACAGAAAAAGGAATTCTCAGAAGGAAACTAACTTTGCAAAGTATGGGCACTATATGTGACAACAGTATTACAGAATGTTCCATTATACAAGAGTTACACATTTAAGTCCTCTGAAGATGGGACAATACTAACATCTTCATATTCAACTTGTAAAGTACTTGATTGGAAGGGTAATATTAAAATAATATGAACTGAAATAGTAAGAGAAGTGGTGCATGCATAGAAGGTTTGTGACAAAGAATTAGTCTTATCAAGATTAAAAGCACTTTTGGCACTATAAAATAACTAAGAATAAAAGGTAATTATCTGCATAGAGAAGTTGTAGCCTGTTCTGTACATCTAAAGGTTCCAAACCAGAGCTCTGATTACATCTATATGGAAGCCTATAGTGAAACAAGTGGAATATACCAATATAAATACTGTACTAATCATAGTTGAGATACCTAAATTGGAAGTGGAAATCTATTTGAACATAGTGTAAACACCTTAGTCTAAATGTAAATTCAGGCTAAGATGTTCTTAAAAAGACAGAAAGATTGCCTATAGTTGAAAACAGAATAAAGAAAAACCTGCAATATGGTGTGACAGTAGTAGAAACATCAGTCAATAACTGAAAGAGAATGTATACTTATTTCTAAAATAGAGTTCCATCTATACTATAAAAGAAAATACTTAAGAGACAGGTTAGATGCACAATTCATTGAAAATGACACTAAGACCAAGAAGAGTTGCAAACTAGCAATGATAGCAAGAACTTGACTTGAGATATATGCTACCAGTACCTAAATTAGAAAGTTAGTAGTGACAATAGAAATCTGGCTTGAGATACATGCTAAAGAGATACCCTTTGGGCAAACCAAAGATGGTAGCTCAAAAGAAGCAAATAACTTAGTAGACCAATTTAAAAATTGTTAAAAATAGATTGCAAGACATAGGGTAAATATGTAGATTACCTAATATAATTAGTAGTGAAACAAAACTCCAGGTTAGATGTGAGTAGAACACAATACAAAACTCTGATAGATTTAGGTCACAGATAAATATATCTGAGTTCTATATCTGAATAGATATATAGTGATAGATGATGTATAATAGATTTATACTAGCTATAACAAATATACTAATAAAGACTAAAAGGCATGATATCATCTTAATACCAAAAAAAAATAATAATAATGTTGAGAGTGTAGAACAATTGCCACAGATGATGGGTCTGTATAAAAGAAAGATGATAAAATTTGAGAGGTAGATAGAAGATTTTGTTGTTATTATTTAGTAATAGATAAGTTAGTAGTTTATCAATAATATTATTAAAGCGATTTTTAGAAATCACTATAGTAAAAGAAATATCTATTGCACTTGAGCTAAAAGATTGATGAGGAGGTGTAATATGTGTAATTTTGTAATATTTGAAGATAAAGTTGGTATAATATTTGTTACAGAAACAAGTAGACAACATAGATTAAAATGATATTTTGAAAGAATGTTGTTGCTTATTGAGTTTGCATTTTGTAGAATTAACATCTTTAGATAAGATGCATAAAGTAAGTGGATTAGTTTCTTAGATACCAATGCCAAAATAATCAGAATATTTATTATAATAGTAGTTTAAATCATAAGAATTAGGTTCATCAATAATTAAGATAGGCATTTTGACTTAATGTTATTATAATATTATTAAAGAAAATAATGACAGCTTGAAGAAAAGTAATTTTTAGTTCATAAAATGTTATATTCATTGTATTACTTTTTGTGGCTGGTGTGGCTGTGACTGGTGGCTAGTGTGACTTGTAGTACAATGTAAGGCTTGTGTAACTCCTGCTAAAAATAGTATAAAGTATACACAAGATATGTAATTTTAAAATAAATAAAAATTTGTAATTATTTGCTTTTGTATTAATTAGTTAAGAACTAAAAAGAAAATAGTTATAAAATGATAGTTAGTTAAGTAAACTACTAGAAAATGGTGTTTTAAAACATGTTTAAGGTCTGAATTTGGAAGGAATAAAGAGAAAAAAACAAATTTTTAAAAAATTTTAAAAAAATTAACTATTTAGGGTTTTTTGCTTATAAAATAACTAATTTTTTCTGTTTTTGATAAAACTTATATCAAAATGAAGTCAAAGATGAGCTAGACAATTTTGTCTTAGAGCACAAGACAAGTTTTCTAGGCTGAATATGAATATAAGCAATTTTAAAGTATTTAAACAAATAGTTATTTAATTTATTCAATTTTTAAACTAGTGATATAAAATTTTGTATATATAAGTAAAATAGAATAAAGAACAGATTTATTTGGTTTAAAAGATATATTTAATTATAAATTGTTAAAGAAAATTAAATTTTCTTTAGCA
>CAJVQA010002686.1:0-21337 GCA_910591915.1 Cetraspora pellucida | reverse complement strand
TTAATTAATATTTATTAATTATAATGCAATATTTACTATAATGTTACTATATAGTTTCTATGTACTACTATAGTTATTTTTAGTTGTATTTAGGAAAACACCTGTAAGAAGGCTTCTGAATGCTAAATAACTATAAAAAGTTTTGTAGATGAACATATGGGCTACACAATGATATTTGTTTTATTTTTATTTAATATATAAGTTATTGCATAATGGAATGCCAAGTATTGAGAAAAATAGAAAAATACAGGATTGGTTTACTATTTGTGCACAAGCATTATTAGTGAAATGCACATGGAATTTTTTAATTTCTGCTTTATTTTGGATATCCATATGGTTTAGGATGATGCTACAACACATGGTAGCTCTAAAACTAATCAATTATTAAGCTAAAAGCTATAAAAAGAATAGCTTTTTGCCCTTCTAAAAGGACAGTTCTTAGAAGTTTTTGAACAGTTCTTAATAGTTCTTAAATAACTCTTGAAGTTCTTGAACAGCTCTTAATAGCTTTTAATAGTTCTTAGAAGTTCTTGAAAGTTCTGCTTTTATATATATAAAAAGCTTTTTGTAATAATTATTCAACCAACAATTCTCTAATAAAATAACTTTTAATTATTATTTTTTAAATATTATTTATAAAAACTGTTTCTTATTTTGTTCTTTATTTTATTTCTCTTTATATTTTATCTTTATTTCTCTTATTTTTCTTCTTTATTTCTTATAATAATATAAAGTAAAAAGCTGGTTTTCTTAATTAGTTATTTGGCAAATACTAGCTTTATATTATTCTTTTATTCTTTTTCTTTTTCTTGTAATAATATAAAGTAAATAGCTGGTTTTCTTAATTAGTTATTTGGCAAATACTAGCTTTATATTATTCTTTTATTCTTCTTCTTTTTCTTGTAATAATATAAAGTAAAAAGCTGATTTTTTTAATTAGTTATTTTAGCAAATACTAGCTTTATATTATTGAATATTTTATTTTTTTTTCTTGTAATAATATAAAATAATAGCTATATTTGTGAATAGTATTTTGGCAGGTACTAGCTTTATATTATTAGAATTTAAAAAGCCATATATAGCTTAGAACAGCCTAATTATCTGTTGCTAATCACCTTTTCTAGTATCTTAGAATACTTCTAAGTTTAGCACAAGTAATTTTTGTAAAGAGTAAACTATTTGTTAAGCCTGACTAATACAAAAAGACAATAGGTTAAATCTTCCTTACAACTGACCTATTGTAAAAATTCTTATAGTATCTAGGAGGCTATTGAATTTAAATTTCACTTTTAAATATTTATTTCTTATTCTTGGTTATTTTTATTTATTTTATTTTTCTTTAAATAAAAGATCTTCTACTCGGCATTTGTGCTATTAAAAATTACTACAGCTTGTTAGTTTTTAGTAAATTTTATTACATTATTTAAAAAATACTAAATACAATTTAATTTTTCAGACAAATTTGCCTAAAATATGATTTAAGAAATAAGTATTAATAAAAAGTCAAAACTAAAGAGGTTATCTTAATATCAAAAAAAAAGTAATTAAAATTAAAAAAAATATATATAAAAAATCTATAATATAGAATAATAGAAAAACAAAAATAATTTTATAGAAGTGTCACTAAAACAAAATATATTATTATTTTTAAATAAAAACTACAATAGTAAACAAACATATATAGAAAAAATACTAATATACAATGTACTAAGTAAATTATAAGAATAAAAAATAAAATTTGTTAAAAAATTACTATTATTCAATAAACATCTTAAAGATATTAAAAAATTATTTTAAAAAGATAATATTTAGATTATTATTATATTAAATTATAAATATAGCAAAAAAAAGCAATTAGCAAAATTCAAAGAAAATACAATAATTAGTTTAGAATAAATTTAGATATAAAATAATTAAAAAGATAAAGACAAAAAAAGAGAAAAATTAGAACAAAAAAATAAATTATTAAAAAAGTATTAAGAAAACTAAAAGAATAAATAACAAGATCTATAACCAAAAAGAAACAGTACAAATAAAAAAAATAAAAATATATAGTAATATTAATAGTATAAAATCTACCTAAAAAGGTTTTTGAATACAAAATCAAATACTTGGTAAAGAAGATAAACAAAATAACAATATATAAGATTAAAAAAAGTGTATATAAAACAATAGCAGTAATAAAAATAAAGAAAGAAAATAAATAAGTATTCTTATAAGTAATTACTCTAAGAAACAGAAAGTTAGCAAAAATGATAACAGATGAAGAAAAAAAAATTTAATTTATTGTAAGATTAAAAAAATACCCAAAAGAATCTCTAAACTAATTTTATTACAAGAACTCAAAGTTAAAAAATCAATAGCAATATATATTTCACCAAACAAATATAAAAAACCAAGAAGTTATACAGTAGTATTATTTAAAAACCAAGCATATATAGATATAACTATTAAGAAAAAAGTCTGATATAATGAAGTTTTAATGTTATGAAAAGTTAAAACAAAAAAAGTAAATAAAGAATTTTATTAAAATAATAACAAAACACAAAAGATACAAAGAAAAAAAGTAATAAAAAACACTAATTCAAAAGAAGAGCATATAAGCATAAAAAAGTTTATAAATGAGAATAAATACAAAATAAGATTAAAAAACAAAAAAGATATATAAAAAAACAAAAGCTATTAAAACAAAGAAAAATAAAGAAGATTTAATTGTTACAGACTAGAAACAAAAAAGACCAAAAAAAAATTAAAAATATAAAAGAACTACAAGAGCAAGTACTAAATATAAAAAAAATACTAAATAAAATACTAGAAAAATTAGAAAAATTAAAGATAATCAGATAGAGAACATGAAAGGTCTAAACTAATTGCTTTTAAAGGTGTTTTAATTAAACCAATAAAAATAGACAAGAAGCTTAAGAATTTTTTATAAAAAAAAAAAAAGCATTTAAAAAAAATAGTATTTTTAAAATACTTTTTAAATTTTTAAATATATTTGTATTTATTCAAATATTATTAAATGATACCTTCTTATTAAAAAAAAAAAAGTAAAAAAGAAAAAAAAATAGAAAATATAGAAATAAAACAAAACCAATTAAAAGAAAAATAAAAAAAAAGATAAAAATAGCATATTATAATATTAATATATTAAAATTAAAAAATTAAAAACTTAAAAATCTGCTAGGCTGAGCAAAAAAAATTGTAATATTAAGAATTATAGAAATAAATCTTACAGAAAAAAAAAAGAAATTCTTAATACACAAAATAACTAAAAAATATACTAAATATTAGAATAATATAGCAGAAAATAAAAAAAATCAGATATAGAGATTTTAATAAAAAAATATTAGAAAAAAACATATAAATATAATCAAGAAGATAAATAAATATATGATAAAAATTATATTATATTTTAAACAAATAGAGTTAATAGTAATAAAAGTTTATATATCATCAAATAACAAAAAAGTATTTTGCAAAAATAGTAAAAATAATTATAAGAAAGAAAAAACAAATGCAAATAGTTATTTTAAATAACTTCAATTACATAGTGAACAATGTATCAGATAAACAAAATCTATAAACTATAAGCTTTAAAAATTATCAATATTTAACTGAATAAAACAATAAAAATTTATAATATATTCAAAACAATGCATCTAATTAAACAAAGATACACATAATCAAATGCAGAAATAGTAACAATAATTGACTATATATAAATATTAGAAAAACTAGCTTTAGGTCTATAAAGAGCAAAAATTAAAAATATAGAAAAAGTTACAAAAGTGATTACAAGATAGTAATAGCAGAAATATAAATAAAACATATAATATCAAAAAATAACAAAGCAGAAGTCAAAAGAAAAAGCCAATTAAGAACAATATATTTCTATAACAAGACAAAAGATAAAGAATGAGAGAACTATATACAAGAATTACAAAAGTAATTAAAGATAAAAAAAGCATTGAAGCATATCTAAAAGAAAAAACAAAAAGAAAAAAATTACAAAAAAATAAACAATATATGAAACTTAATAAAAGAGACAATTATAACAACAGTGAATAAACATATATCTAAAAAAAAATTTATAACAACAAACAGAAAATATAGTTAAGAAAATCAATAGTAAAAAAAACTATTATAGAGCTCCAAAGGTTAATCAAATATGCAAAGACAAAAAAAGAGCAAAAAGTTACAGAAGTAAAAAAAAATATGTTAAATAGAAAATTTAAAGTGCTAGACAAAAAAGTAAATGCAAGATTACCAAAAATTTAAAAACAATAGTCTGATGTTTAAATAAAGAACATAAAGAGTCAGCAAAGAATTTTTTAAGAAAAAAAAAAGAATAAAATAGTAATAAAACAAATAAATAAATAAAATATAGACAAAAGATATAAAATAATTAAAAATAATTAAGCAAAAATAATAGCTAGCCTTTTAAACAAATTGTACAAAAAAATAATACTTAACAGATTAATTAAACAAGCAAAAAATAAGACAAAACTAGTAATAGAGTTAAACTAATCAAAAAAGCTATAATAGAAACAATTTAGAAAAAAAAAATCAAATTAGGAAAGATGTTAAAAAGCTGAAAAGAAATTTATAAACTACAAGATTATATTAAAAAAGAATAGTATAGTAGAATTGAAAGAAAAATTAAAAAAGAAAAATAAGATAAAATAAAAAATATAATAAAATAGTTAAAAAGCTTAAAACAAAAATAGCTTTTAGAATATTAGGAATAAACTACACTTTAATTAAATAAGCAGGCAAGAGATGTTCAAAGCTTATACAAATTTATATTTAGAGCCAAGAAAAATATCTATGAAGTAAAAAATAACATAAATATATCTGATAACAAAAAATATAAAGTAAAATATAGTTTAAGCAATATTGATCAATAGCACTAATTGAAACATTTAGAAAATTGTAATAAAATCAATAACAAGAAAGCTTAGTAAAATATTTGTTAGAAAAAAGATACTTAAAAGATTAAATTATATAGACCTTTTAGGAAACTTAACAAGACAACCTATATATATTCTAAACATAATAATAAAAAAGAACTGTAAATACTTTTGCAAGATATAAAAAAAGCATTTAATTTAGTTTTATTTAAAAGTCTTAAACTAGTTCTGTAAAAAGTTAAAATATCTAAAAAAACAATCAAGTATATATTAAACCTCTTTCATAAAAGACAGCTTAAAATAATTACAACTTATAATCTAACAGAATAAATAATAGCAAAAAATAGATAAATTAAGATAAAGTAATATTACTACTAATATAGTGTTTTTTTTATAACCTATTATTAAAAAAAATACAAAAAAATAAGAGGTTAGACTATACAGTAAAACAAGAGACCAAAAAGAGAATATATTATAACAATATTACAAATACTATCAAGCAGCAACTGCATATGCAAATAATATAATATAAATTATAAGCAACAAAGAACAGTTATTAGAAATCTTAAAAGTAGTAAAAGAGTTCTTTAAAATAAATGATATAAAGATAAACAGATTCAAATCAAAACTAATAATAATAAATAAAAAAGTTAGAAAAGAAAAAAAAAAGATAACATTTAGAGAAAGCAAAATAATAAAAAAACCAAAAACAAAATAATTCATTCTTTAGAAATCTGGCTAAACAACAGAATATAAGAAGTTTTAGTAAAAAAAAAACAAAAAGGATAATAAGCCAAACAATAAGAGATCTTAAGTACATATAAGAAAATAACAATGAGTTAAATTACATATATAAATAATATAATAATAATACCAAAGTTAAGCTATATATTGCAATTAATAAAGATATTAGAAAAAGTAATAAATAAAATACATTAACTAATAATATGTTTGACAAAACAAAAAGCAATTTATAAAGAACATTAGAGAATTATATAATAAAACATAAAGATCTTGGCAATTGCAAAACTCTGTAACAGAAATTAATAATGAAACAAGTAGAAGATCTGATAGTAAGACTAAACATATAAGATAAATTGAAGCAGTTAATAAAATTAAGAATAATACAAAGCTATCAAAAAGCCAAATTTATCAAAACTAAAGAAGCTACTAGAAAATAAGTTATATTAAAAGAACAATTTAGTCTATTTGATAATAGTTAAAATAAAAAAGCTAAAAATAAATATAAGTACAAAAAGCAAGTTATAGACAATAAGTAGTTATAGTTTTAGAATAGGTGAATTATTGAAAACATAACTATGAAAAAGAAGTAGAACCAAAATAAGTAAAATAAAGCTAATATGTCTAAACTAGTTACTTAATGCAAAAAGTAAAAGGTTAATAATATAGTAGCAATTTAAAAGTTATTAAAAACAATTAAGTAAATATAAAAAAGCAGCATGCTTCAAAATAATAAAAACAAAAGTATTTAATAAATTAGAAAGTAGAAAGATTAAAGAATATTTCAAGACAGACAAATATAACATACAGATTATAAAGATTAAGTAAAAAAGTTTGTTAAAAACAGAAGAAAGAATATATAAATAATATATAATATAAAAAATGCTAGACAACTAAGAAAAGTAGTTAGAAAAAAAAAAGATAATAATAGAACATTGGCAAATACAAAACATAGAAAATAATATAGCAACTAAAATTAGCAGATATTATGAATGTATAAAAGAAGAAAAAACAGTAAAAAATAGTTGTTATTACTTAATAAGAATTAATAACAAAATAAATATAATTTTAATTATATTAATAAGAAAAGTAACAATATAATTAAGATAACTACAAACTAATTAATAGGATA
The DNA here is from genome assembly GCA_910591915.1 of Cetraspora pellucida. Classification (NCBI taxonomy): domain Eukaryota; kingdom Fungi; phylum Glomeromycota; class Glomeromycetes; order Diversisporales; family Gigasporaceae; genus Cetraspora; species Cetraspora pellucida. Next base: position 14,551 of record CAJVQA010002686.1, on the reverse strand, counting down.
TACAAGAGCAGAAGAGTTAAAAATAAACAAAAGCTAATAGAACTTAAAATATTGAACGATCTAAAAATAGAATTAGTCAAAAAGCAAAGCTAAGAGAAAACATTATTTAAAAAATAGTAGAAAATTTGAAAAAATATATTGAAAAACAAAAACAAATATATAATATATACAAATAGTGCAAAAGTATAAAGAATAAAAAAGAAACAATAGATAAAAACATGGTTATAAAATGAATGTAAACAAGTAAAGTACAAGATTAGTTAAAAAAAGAGGTAATATTAAAAGTAAAAGAATGGTCAATATTAACTATAGCTAAATTATTAGCAATATAAACAGCAGTATTAATAATATCAAAAAGTGAAAAAACTAGAAATATTTATAAATAATAATGTTGCAATTAGAAACATTAATAGAGGTTTAAAATATACAGACAGAAATAAAATTCTCAAAAAAAATACTTTATAGATAATGAAAATAATTAATAGATAATATAGTTTAAGATAAAAAGTTATAATAAAGACAAATAAAATAATAAAGCTAATAGCTTTGTAAAGAAAGAAACATTAAGTAAAAAGATAATATATATAGAAGAAGTTAGCTATAAAAAAATAAAGTACTGTTTAAAGTAGAAAAACAAATAAATAAACATACTAGCAAGACTTCTATATAAACTAGTAACAAATGCCAAGCTAAAAGCAAAGTGAAGAAAAACAAAAGCAATCAAAAATTTAGAACTAGTAATTAAAGTAATAATCTATGATTGAACATACTTTTGAAAAAGACTAAAGTCAACTTAAGAAGTATATTATATAACAAAAAAAGTGCTTTTATAAAATATATATTAGACAAACTTTTAACCTTAAAAAAACTTAACAAAAAAAATTAGATAAATATATAACTATAAAATGCCAAGTCTGTTAAAACAAACTTAAAAAAACACAGAACATTTGGCATTATACAAGCACAAGTAAGTTTTTGGAAAAGGATAAAGAAAGTATCTATTGCAATAGCATGAAAAAATTTAAAAAAGAAAAAAAATCCAAATCTCAGCTTCGACTGCGAATATGGCAGAAGTGAAGCAATACAAAGAATTAGTAAAAAAGAGAGTGACTGGTATAAAATGATACCAGAAGAAAAATCATATTATATATTATATATAGCACTCTTTAAAAAAACAGAAATAGAAAAAGTAGAAATAAAAAAAGCACTAATTAAAAGCCTAATTTCAAAAGCAACTCAAGACAGATTAGCACAACTTCTAAGCACAAAAACAAGACAACAGTTTGTAAATATAATAGCAAAAATAGTCTAAAATACTTTTTATAAGCAAATTTAAAAAATACAATTCAAAAAAATTAATATATAAAAAAAATAATAGACAAAACAAAAAAATAAACTTAGAAGAAAAAAAAACTTTCAAATAAAAAAAAAAGCTAGTTAGCAAGAGATAGAAAAAAAAAAAAAAAGCAAAAGAAAAAAAAAATTAAAGATAAAGTTAAAAAGATAATTTAAAAGCTTATTATAAAAGTAAGAAAAATTTTTTATTATAAACTTTAAATAGTTAAACAAGCAGCTTACTTTTGCTTAAAGTAATATAGCAGGAGTAGTCAAGTTATACTAGGCTTAGTTGTTAGATATATTTATATAATTGCAAAAGTAATTTCAAAAATCTTAATAAAACACTAGTATTACTGTTTAAGAAAAAAAATAAAAAATAATTAAATAACTAATTATTAAAATATTAAATTATTAAAATATTTAAAGTATTAAAATAACTATAACTAAAGTATAATAACTAAGTAAAGTTGGTAAGTTATTAATCTTTAAACATCAGATCTAGTGTTCAAATTCTTTTTATAATAAAAGTTAAAAAATTATATTTGTATTATAATAAATATAAAAAACAACTTTTTTTAATAATTATTTGAACCAAACTTTCCAAAAAGCTAAACTACAAAAACATAATACAATTAATATATTAAACTTTATAAAAACCTTTTTGAAGTACTGTGCATGCTTAGTTGAATATTGAAATAGAGTTAAAAAAGAGTTGCAACTTTATAATAACAGTTTAAAGAACATTCTAGAACTATAAAAAAAGTAGTTAGTAAAAGCCAAGATTTTTATTAAATAAACAACAAAGTTGGATATATTAGTTCTATACAATTATAAAACTTATAAAGAATATTTACATAGTTTAAGAATTCATAAAAGCTAAAAAGTTAGTTTATCTAGCTTTTTCAATTTTTTTTAAAAAAAATTTTTTAAAAGTAAATGATTTAGTTTACTTTTTTCTAGTATTTACTTTCTAAACAAGATTGTTGATAATATGGATTAAAAATAATACAGTAATACAAACATAACTATATATATACTTTAAGCTGCTAAAAATCTATTAAACACTACTCTTGAACTAACTAATACTTTATACTAATTCTCTATAATAAAGTTGAAGTTTTTTATCTTTTTTAGTTTTTGTTAAATAATCTAAGTAAATAAAAAAATAGTTATGTAATTTCTGTTTAGTATAGTTAATAATTTTAAAAAGCCTAGCATAGGCTTATAATTATAATTGTCTAATATCAGTGAATTGCAAATTTCATGTCTAATATAGACTTAAAATCATAACTGTTTAATTTTTTGTGAATTGCAAGTTTTATGCTTTTTTTTTTTTTTATTTTTTTTTATTTTTTTTTATTTTTTTTATAGTTAAAGTACCTGTTTTGGGGATGCAACATTTTTATTTAAGTATTATAGGACACAGCATGCCTCCAGGAGCTACCTATATATTGAATATTACAACTAGCCATATGTGCACTTTTGGTGCCTAATTTAAGTAGTCTGCTTACACATTGCTATATAAGTTCTATACTAGTTGCTATATCTGTAAGCCAAATAGGAATCTTGCCTATTTAAACTCTCTGCATATGCAATTCTTCTTGTATCATAAGAACATCTTTAAAATTACACCCATTCAAGTTTTCAATGCTGGTCATTACTCTTAAAACTACTTTATTCTTAATAGAAAACTTACTAGAGCCTTTATATTCTACATATATAAACCTAGTTTTATGCAATATACTATAGTTATCTAATACTTGCAATTACAAGGGTTATCTGTTTAACCACTATGGCATACTATTTCTACTCTTGTAAAATTCACTAGAACTCTAGTATCTATCTTTCTAGTATCTTCTCTATTATTTTCTACTAGTTGCAACTCAGAACTAGCAGTCTTTTTCAGACTACCAATTCAGATAGCCTATCTAGATGGCCTAATATGATATATTTCTGTATCCTTTTTCTCTGATGAATACAGTGGCCTGATTGGTTATATGCTCTTTTATATATATTTGATATCCAGTTTAACCTTTGGTTTTTATAAAGATGTTTTGTAAGCTTTAACTGGTTCAATGGTATTATTGAAAGTTTATGCTACCTTTTTACTTAGGAATTTCCAAGTGGGTTTCTGTCATCTTGGTTTCTTAGTCTTCTATGTCTGATGGTCTTATCATAGGTTTGCACTGAAGTCTTATGCAACACTAGTTATACATTTCTCTATATACATGTAATATAACACTTCATATAGATGTTCTAAGCTCTCAATATTGGTAGAACCTAACTTAGTGTACCTAAGTTACAGCTACATAAGGCCAACTAATCAACATAAGACAGTTATCATAATACAGATATAATTTTCAAATTTTATTATAGGTGGGATTTGAATCTTAGACCTGCCACTTGGAAGATAACAACCCAACTACTACACTAGGATCACTATCCTCTCTTTTTTATTTTTTGGTTTGTATCTTTTATTATTTACCTCTATATCTCTGTATTTTTCTATATATAAAAACTTTTTTTTGTTTTTTTATTTTCTTATAAAAAAACATCATCAGATTAGTAATATTCTATTGTAAAATAGCAGTTAGATGAGCAGTTTACTTCTGTTTAAAGTAGTATAACAGATTGCACTTAAGTGCCAATAAGGTGACTAGATGATGCTAAACTTAAATATTAGAAAAATTCTATATAATTTGTATAGTTTCAAGAATTTTAATAAAGTACTAGCATAATTTCTTAAATAAAAATAATAATAATAATAATAATAAATTGTCTTTTAATTATTAGTTGAATAAGATGTAACAACTTAGTGAAATAAACAGATTGTTAATCTTTAAATAGCAGATTTAAGGTTCAATTTCTTACTATTTTTTTATATAATTATTTATTTATTTTTAAACAGTCATACTAGTGCTTTATTAAAATTTTTGAAATTACTATTGCAATTACATAAATATATCTAACAACTAAGCCTAGCATCATCTGCCTACTCTAATAGTACCTAAGTGCAACCTGCTATATTACTTCTAGCAGAAGTAAGCTGCTTGTTTAACTACTTAAAATCTGTAATAAAAGAGTCTTTTCTCTTTCATAACAAGCTTGTTAATTGTCTTTCTAACTTTCTTCTCAATTCATTCTTCTTTTTTTTTTGTTTTTTTTGTTTTTTTCTTTTATTTCTTGCTAACTAATTTTTCTTTTTTTCTTTTTACAAAATTTTTTTTCTTTTTAGTTTTCTGTTTTTCTTTTTACTCATTATTTCTCTTTCTTTTTCTTATATTGTAATGATTAGAAACTGATTAATAATGCATTAAACCTAAAAAAAATCAATTGTATAATTATTTAGCAAATGTAGTATAGTTAGTAGATTTAGCAAAAACTGCATATACAGTAGATTTAGAATAACTAGCATATGGGGTGACATCAATAGAAAAGAGACAAATCATTTTTAGTAAATTTTATTTAATTTTTAAATTAAAATAACTTAACAACTATCTAATCAAATTTGCTAAAAATTTTTTTATTTTAATCTTAAAATTATATAGAATTAAAATAAAATTTTTTTTTAGCAAATTTAATAAATAGATGTTAAGATATTTAAGTTTAAAGTTAAGAAAACTTTTACTTAGAAAAAATTTGTCTCTTTTCTATTGATGTTACTCTATATATAAAATAATTAGCATAATTAGCAGAATTAGCAGATATATAAATAATATATAAAGCACAAAGCATTTATATGCAAGAAAAAAGGAATGTATCTATATATACTCTAATAAAATATATACTCTGCCAAATCCATGCCCTCTTTTATAGTAATAGTATTATTCAATATTATGCAAACTGATCTGAAATACCTTATGAATAGAGATTTTTAAGTGAGCAACTATTTGAAGCATTACAATGTGTTGGCCTTTTTATAATGAATTCTTTAGACTTATTTATAGAATATATTTCATGCTGTTTTTGCTACTATGTTTATAAACTGTTGTCTTGTTTTTATACTCAAAATTTGTAATAATTTGTCTTGAGTTGTTTTTAAAATTAGACTTTTGGTTAGTTTTTTTCTTATTTCTATTTTATCTCTCTCTGTTTGTTCAAAAAGTGCTATATATAATATATAAGATAGAATCTGAATTTTTTTTTCTTCTTTTAAACTTTTTTATACTGTTGTAATAGATACTTTCTATATTCTTTTTTTAAGATTTGCTTGTCTCTTATACAATGCCAAATGTTCTTGTATTTTTTTAACTTTGCTTTGGCAGACTTGGCATTCTGCTGTTGTATATATATCTGACTTTTTCTGTTAAGTTTTTCTAATATTGAAAGTTTGTATAATATATATTTCATAAAAGCACTTTTTCTTATACTGCTTCTTCTTGTTAAACAATGTACTTCTTTAGATGACTTTAGCCTTCTTCAAAAGTATGTCCAATCATAAGTCATTGCTTCTGTTTCTGGTTCTATATTCTTGATTGCTATTGTTTTTTTTTTACTCTATTCCTAGTTTGACATTTGTTACTAGTTTATATAAAAGTCTTGCTAATATATCTAATCATTTGTTTTTCTACTCTAAGCAGTACTCTATCTTTTTATAGCTAACTTCTTCTAGAAAAATTATTTTTCTACTTAATGTTTTCTTCTTTACAAGGCTATTAGCTTTATTATTTTATTTGTTTCTACTATGATTTTTCACTTTAATTCACTTTATTTATATGTTCTTTGTTCTAATTATATCTATTATCTTCAATATCCATAATATATATATTTTTTTAAGAACTTTAGTTTTATCTATATATACTAAACCTTTATCAATATTTCTAATTACTGCATTGCTATCTGTAAATATTTCTAGTTTTTTTCTTTTTGATATTGTTAAAACTACTGCTTATATTGCTAGCATCTCAGCTATAATAGATATAGGCCATCCTTTTACCCCTAATAATATCTTCTTTTCTAACCAATCTTGTGCTTTACTTATTATATCTATTCTATATTTATGTTTTTATCTATTGTCTTTTCTTTGTTTTTTTTATTTGCTGCACCATCTGTATATATTATGTATTTGCTTTTGTCTTTCAATATATTTCTTTTTAAGATTTCTATTAGCTCTTAACTAATATTCTTTCTTAATTTTTGTTTTTAATTAATTCTATTTCTAGGTCTTTTAATATTTTCAGTTCTATTAGCTTTAGTTTATTTTTTTTTAACTTCTCTGTTCTTATATATCCTATTAGTTGGTTAGTAGCTGTCTTAATTATATTATTGTTTCTTTCTATTAGCATATCTGAAACTATGTTTATTTTGTTGTTAATTTTTATCTAATATTAATAGTTATTTTTTTTTGTTTCTTTTTCTTTCATACACTTTTTGCATTTATTGATTTTCATTATTAAGTTATTTTTTATGTTATGCATTTGTCAATGTTCTATTAGTAGCTTCTTTTTCTTCTTTTTAACTATTTTTCTTACTTGTCTATTCTTAGTTGCATTGTATACTATCTATTCTTTTTTTCTTCTGTTATTTGACAGACTTTCTCATTTAATCTTATTGTCTGTGTATTATATCTGTCTGTTTTGAATTGTTCTTTAACTTCTTTGCTTTCAATTCTGTTAAGCACTTTTGTTTCTATCATTTTGAACCACTTTGTTTTTTTGCCTTTGCTTAATTAATTCTAGTAGGCCTTAAATTGCTGCTATATTATTAGTCTTTTTTCTTTTGTATCGAGTAGCTGATTTAGGTATATTAGTTCTGCTTTACTTATTTTGGATTAACTTTTTTTCTATAACTATAATTTTACTAGTTCAATTATTCTAAAACTATAGCCATTTGTTGTTTATAGTTCACTTTTTGTGTTTATATTTATGGCAATTTTTTTTATACATTAGTTTGTATAAATTTATATACATCAATTTGGCTTAGTTAATAAAATCATGAAAAATTTTATATATCAATTTTTTATTAATATTGTGTAACTTCATATATATCAGTTTGGCTCAGCTAATTAAATCTCAAGATTTGGATTATATTGCATCTCAGGATCGTAACAGAAGATTGTCTGATTGGCTAATAAATTTAATTTAATTTTACATTATTTATACAGTTTATAGTACTTTTTTAAAAATAAAAACCAACTACAATAAAGTAAAAAAAAACATATAGAAGGTTTCATTAGAGCTGTAAGACTCTATATCCAAAAATAAGATCTAATTCTCATTTGTTTAAAAAAGGTAGTATAGTAATAACTTCTTAAAACCTAATAGAATTAACTTATTACAAAGCTAATTTTTTTAAACAGACAAGAATTAAATTTTAATTTTGACTATAAAGTCCTACAACTCTAATAAAACCTTCTATATGTTTTTTTTTTACTTTATTATAGTTAGTTTTTATTTTTTTTAAAAAGTACTCTAAACTGTATAAATAATGTAAATTTTATTAGCCAATTAAACAAACTTCTGTCTATGAGTCTCAGAATATTAATCAGAGATCAGGAATATTAATCAAATATCAGAGTTGTGATAACAGATTTAGTATGCATAATGATATAATTAATTGAAAATTAAAATGTATTTATAAGCAGAAGTGAATAAAAAAAAAAGTTTACCTTATAGTAAATATATTGCTAGTACTATGGAATCTAAATGTATCTATCTAACCTTTACTAAAACTTATATAGACACTAACATTGTAGAGTTGAAACATGTTTTTATAACCTTCGATGAAGTTCATATAAATAATAGCACTGTGGAGTTAGAATGTACTATTGGAACCTTTGATTGTATAAATAATAGCTTTGTGGACTTAGTACATATTTTTAAAACTCATATAGATAGCAGCATTGTGAAATCAGAATGTACCTTTGCAACCTTTGCTAAAGCATGTGCAACAATTAAAAGATATACTGCACAAACAAACACTGTTATAATTTTAGATAAAATGACAAGAAATTCAGATAATAGTTGCTATAGGCAAGCACTTTTTGTATACAAAAAGCAAGAAAAATACAATAAAACAAATGATGTATATATAACAAAGTGTACTGGATGTTCTTTTGCAATTAGTATAAATTATTGCAAACATGTTTAACAATTTATTATTACTAAGTCATCCTTAATGCATAATTATGAACTCTGTATAAAAGCCATGAAATTTAGTACTATTCTTTGTAAACTTGATAAAGATAACCTAGGCTTAATAAAAAAGCTTTATGATAATGAACTTAGGACAAAAGATATATTCTTGGTATTAAATTCAGTTAGCTTCAAATATATTCATAAATCTAATATTTATAACACAGTGAGCTGTTAATATCAGCATAAGCTTGAAGGGTTAAATGAGATTAAAATGTTTTTTAAAACTTTGTGCAATAATAAAAATATTATAGAATATGCTGCATATAATAGTAAATAAGATCAAGATAATAAATTTGTCCAAGCAATTTTTTGGGCATATCGTAATTCATTCTCTAAGTTTGTAGTAGCAAAGGATGTTCTAATTATTGATGCAATATACAAAACCAATCAATTTTCTATGCTGTTAATAGTTATTTGCAGCATTAATAGACTTGAATTCACTTACCTATTAGCCTTTGTACTTGTTTACTCTGAGACAAAAGATTTTTATTGCTGGGTAATACAGAAATTGAGTAAAGCATTAATTAGGTTGATAGGTAATACATAAGTAGCAACTATTATAACTAATCAGGAGTTAGCCTTCATGGCAGCAATTTCTAAAAAGTCTCTTATGTGTGACATTAGTTATGTACTTGGCACATTTTCAAAAACATTAGAAACAAGCTTAAAAAACATGTTAATATTGATGAATTTGTTAAGGCTATTCAGAAACTTGCATATGATGATAATCTGGAAATTTATTAGATTAAGCAAGAGATTATAGCATTATGAAGACAATTTCCAAAAACAAAAAAGTATATATATAAAACTTGGATGCCATATAAAAATAGCTGGCTCATACTATATACAAAGCACAATATAAATCTTGATATAAAGTTAAGTCAACATGTAAAAAACCTATATAGTAAACTAAAAAGTATTGAAAATTGATTTACTTCAGTTGATAGGTTACTCATAACTCTTGCTATTTTATTTATTTATTTATTTTAAATTTTTTTTTGATTTTTTTTTTAAATTTTTTTTTTTAAATTTTTTTTTAATTTTATAGGTTGCTCACAACTCTTTGGCAACAATTACAAGAAGCTCTTAAAAGCTTAAATATGAAATATTTTTACATCAGAACAAGCATATAAATGATAGTGCAGATGCAGGTTTGAATGAACTGCAATTAGTATATTCACAATTTGTATTTGAATCATTTGTAAAACAACAGAGAGATCTTGCAAAATCTGGCAACTATAAAGTATTTGAAAGTAGTAATAGTATATATAATATAACACAAATTGATAATAAAGCCAGCACAACATGTATTGTACATATTGGAGCATCCAGTACTTGCACATGTCTGTATTTACAATGTATTAGAACTCCATGCTAACATATTATTTCAGTTTATTTATTATGTTTGCATACTTGTGTATCTTCAAGTAAGATTCACCAGCACTGGCATATGAAGCATAATAATGAAATGAAACACACAACTTATCTGAAGTTATGCAGATTTTTAAACAGATTCTAAAGTTTCATCATGATGCTTTTTTAGATCTGATGTAGCAAGTTTCTGATCATGTTACTAAACATAAAAAAGTACCAGAGTTACCATTACAAAAAGATTTAAATATTTTACATAAAGATGCTTTTGAGACAATTAGCATTGATAATGTAGCTAACTATAACAAAATCAAGATGCTAATAGTTAAGTGTGCATGTGGTCATTCACAGAATAGCAAGTATATTTGTAGCAAGAATAAGAACAAGACATCAAAGAATGTTACTGTTAGACAAAAGTCAAATGATAATATAGTAGCATCACATTTTTCTAGCATATATTCTAATTTATATATTTCTTAAGATATAATATTACAAGTACATAACCCAATCTCAAATGGTCACTATGGATTTAGATCGTTAGCTATAGCCTTTTTTAAAGATGAGAAAAGGTAACAAGATATTAAAGTTATTATAAAAAACTAGTTGACTAAGAAGAAAGAATTATATGACAATATACTTAGATATAATATTAACTAGCTTATAGCTATTTTATCATATATAAAACCAGTATGTTTATAGGAATTCTGGTTCTATTCTCCAAAGTGCACACAACTAGCATCAAATATATTCAACATGCCAGTTGTAGTGTTTGGTTCAAATTCTGCAACATGTCTTCTTTTTTTATTATATAATCAGAAGTCTGGCTGTTGCAAAAAACCTATTATTCTGCAATGGTACAGACACAACTATATTGTACTAGTTTAGCTCAAGCCAAATAAAAATGCCCAGCTCCCATCTCTAAACCTACAATATATACTAGTTTGCTATTGCTTTGGCTTTTCTGAAGATTGACTTACACTTTTTTCATAAATTTTTTTTGTTTGTTATTTGCTTTTCCATATTTTTGCTTTGCTCTGTTTTGCTTTGCTTCTGTTTTGCTTTTGCTTTTTAGATTTGCATAACTTATGTTTTCATGATATGTTAAGTATGTTAGTATAATTTAGATACTTTGTATATATAGAAGAGTGAGTGAAACTTGAAGAGTAGAAACATTATTATATATTAAAAAATTTTATTGCTTTTATCAAGATAAAGATATATTAGATTATTAAGAATAAAATAAGTATATACAAAGTAATCAAGAATAAAATAATCTAAAATAAGATAGACAAGCTAATAAGTTTCATGAAGGTTTGCTTAACATTTTTAATAAAAACTTTCCAAGATGCATAAGCTTAGACATTCTAGTGAAGAACTTTGAATCTTGTGTATTGTTTTTATTAGTATGCAATGATTTGTTTAGCAAGCCTATAGCATTACAATTAGATTTGTTTATTTAATTTTTTTTTTTTTGATATTAAGGTGACCTTTTTGGTCTATTAGATTCATTTAATAAATTTATATTCATATATTTATTACTATAAATTTGGTCACTATACTAAAAAAATAATATATTTTGAGCAATTAACATTATATAACAACTCTGTATTACTTAATTGAAAGCATATATCTTCATTAAGGTTGCCTGCTGTAATAGATTTGATAAAGTTGTAAAGTTGCAACCCTTTGACTTAAAGTTGTAATTTTTTGCCGTAAAGGGTGTAATAATCATAATAGCTGTAATTGTCATAATAGCTGTAATAGCTGTAACAGATGTAATAGTTGTAACAGCTGTAATTGTCATAATAGCTATAATAGCTGTAATGGGTGTAATAGTTGTAATGGGTGTAATAGTTGTAATGGGTGTAATGGACATAATGAATACAACAGTTATAATGAATGTAATGGTCATAATGAGTGTCATAATGACTAATATGTAAGTATTTGCTCAATGCAGTTGTAGTAATGCTTAATAATTATTTATTTTTCTTTCACATACGTATATACTGGATCCTTTATTAGAGTATTTTATATCAATCTAATTATAAATATACATAGTAAATTGTTGGCCAGGTTTTTTTTAAAAAAATTCAAACCTGATATCTCTTGAACATATAAACATGTACAAATAAGGTTAGACTTGCCAAAGTCTTCTTAATGTACTCTTTAAGTGTTCTTTTTTTATTAAAAATTGTGGCACAATAGAATCCAATAGTAACATAAGTAATTATAACGATAAGTAATTTTAATAAATCAGAGGGTTATCTAAATAAATAAAGCCTTTAAAATATTGACATGTTCATGTATACATCTTCACGGATAAATTTTTTTGTTCGATTATATAGTAATTATATATGTGTATAGTACCTGATATGTATGTAACTATAAATTGCGATATTGATCTTAAACGATAAATAAGTATATATTGTAAGATTCTCATGATTTGTATCTTTATAATATGAATATTTTATATAACATAATAGTAAAGCAAAGTAAGATAAAAAAATATATACATCAATTTAGAGTAAGGGATAAAATAAGTTTTTTTTTTTTACAAGATCGAGGAGAGGTTTTAACTATCACTATAATTCACGAATTGATATACTGTATTTGAATTCATAAGAGAACTATTATATTATCTAATTCTCTTTTTTTTTTTTATATTTGTATTTAATGTGAACTGTAATTTAATTCTGCAACAACAATTTCGTCAACATTATACTCACCTTCTTGTATATCATTATCAGATTCAATTTTATTAAAATTCTTACTTTCATAACTATTAGAAGATGTAAAAACTGAAGATTTAAAATTAATAGAAGTTGAAATGCTTAAGTCTAAATCTTATTCATTTGGATAAAGGTTTTCAGCAGGATTAAGCATTTCAATATCATCATCTTCTATTAATGTTTCTTCTTCAAACTCTTTAAAAACAGTTTCAGCAATATTTGTCATTATTTCAGAAGTTATTTCTGCAGTTTGAGTATGATGAAGTTGTTCTATAGGGTTTGATAAATTAAACTGATAAATTTTTGCTAATCCTTCTAACTGATCTATATTTAATCTAGTTCGATGCTTTCCATAAATCCATCCTAATGCTAAAAACATCTGTTCACAAAGAGCTAAACTTGGTGTAATAGAAAAAAGTTTAATTGCCAAGCATTGTAAATTGTTAGGCTTAGCTTCACATGTATTCCATCACATTAATGATGTATCCTTACTAATTGTATAGGGGGCAGTATAAGGATTTAGATTTCCATTTATATTTTCTTTTTGCTCTTTGTAAATTTATAATTGTGTTATTAAAGCTTCACAACTTTCTTTTGATTTACCCATTTGTTGTTATAATTTTCCAGTATAATTTGCAATAAAAGAAAATGTACCAAACTTTAATCCAAGACCTTTATATGCTGGATGAAGAAAATATGTAAGTTGATAAATAGGATCATTAAATTCTTCAAACCATTTATTAAATTTTTTAACATATTCATTGTGAAATCCTTTATATTCATCAATAGAAAGATTTTGAATTGCCACAGCAATTTTTACTAAATTAATATAACAATTAGCAAGTGTAGAACAATTTGCCTCAACTGCCAAAATTGCCTCTTTGATTGGAAATAAAACATCTGAAAGATATTGCAAATCAGTAAAAAAGCCTCAACCACAAAGTATTGTTAAAATGACAGGACTAATAATTTCAGAGTGATTTTCTTGAATTTCCTCTAAGCAAATCTTAAGTCGCACAATTGAGAAGACACATTCATATACGGTTGTTCATCTTGTTTCTATATATGTTTTAAGACCACCGCCACTAATTTGATGTTGTATAACTTTTTCTTTTAATATAGCTCCAGCTTTATGAGATTTTTTAAAAAATGTTACTATTTTATTAGCATGTTGAATCATTCTTTCTGCAAATGTATGTTTAATAATATCTTTACTAATTAGGTTAAAACAATGAGCAATACAACAAATATTTATAATATATTTATATTTTGAGCAAATTATATTGCGTGCAGATGCTACATTAGCTTTATTATCACTGATTATTGCTAAAATTTTATCTTTACCAATACGATTTATAATTAATTCGATTTGGCTTGTCAGAAATTCTGCTGTATGAGATTGATCAGAATAATTTCCAAGTTCATAAAGATATTCTTGCCATAATGATATCATAATAATGAAATTCCAAATTGATAACCCATTAGGAGCAGTCCAACCATCAAGACTGATAGTAAGATTGTTTGTATGTTCTAAAATTCCATCAACTTTGTGAATAACTTTTGCAAATTCTGAATCTAATAAGCATCCTGAGAGAACCTCACATGATGGGATATTATAACCAAGATTTAGAAGCTTTAAAGCACTTGTAAAAAAAGAATTGTTGACAATACGAAAAGGAATACCACATATAACAAAAGCTAATAAAATAGCTTCATCAATTAATGATTGTATAGGTGCTTCAATTTTTGTAAAATCATATCAATTAGTTAACTCAGATTGTTTGGCTATTTTTTTTTGTTTAACTAAAGATGAACTAACATTTGATATAAGTTCATCAGTTGGAATATCTTCTAAATTATTAACTATAATATTATTAAAATGATACTGCTACTCTTCAGAAACTTTTTTACAACTATTAGCAAGATGTGCTTGCAGAGTTTGTGGTTTGGCCCATGAATAAAAATGTTCACAGAATG
>CAJVQA010002685.1:0-21340 GCA_910591915.1 Cetraspora pellucida | reverse complement strand
TGTAGTTTAGAAATCTTTAAATTTAGAACTTATGTTTCTATATGTAATAAAGTTTCTACTTAAGCATTATTTAATAAAAAAAAAAAAAAAAAAAAAAAAAAAAACTTTTATCTTGTATATAATAAACTTAACTAGAAAAAAACTAAAACTTTACTTTTATAATGCATTTTTATAACCTACTAGTATCAAGAATTGCTAATCAACACAAAGAATATAAACTACAAACTATTATATTAATTAACAAAAATATATTAAAACAATGTTAGCTGCTTGGCATATATAGATAACACTACTTGGATTGCAGAAAATAAATAGCAACTACAAGAAATTATTACAACTGCTACTTTATTTTCAAAATAGCAAATATAACTGTCAAGTATACAAATTAATTCTAATTACAAACACATTTGACTTTAACAAATATATTATTTTTAACTGTTACTAAATAAACAATATAAATTTAAAAATAATTTTAGATTTCTAAAATGTTACTTTATATATTTTAAAAATTACAAAAATATATTTATTACATAATAACAAATAAAATTAACCTTAAATTGCACAAACTAAAATATAAAAAATTATAAAAAAACAGATAATTTATAGTTATACTTATCTGTTTTATATATTATCTATAGAATATATACATTACAGAACAACAATACAAAACAATTACAAATTAATACACCAGTATCACTAAATTAAAGCAATGCTTTTTAAACACAATATATACTTTACTTGCTATTATTATCAAATCTATGCACTTTGCTAGAAATACAATATTCAAAACAAACAATATATTTTTAATTCATTAAAGCCATTAATTAGCTTAATTTTAATTAGTTAACACTTGTTATAAGACTTCAGCAACTATAAAATGTAGCAAACTGCAATACATAAATCTTGCCTAGCATATTTGTTTTTTTGACATCTTACTATAATACACCTATAGTAAAAACTATTCTAAGCCTATACAAGCTATAACTACTAATTGTAAATAATGCAAATTTATAACCAATTTTAAAAATTCATCTAGACAACTTTATAAACTACATACTTATTAACATGCTACATCAAATAAAAAAAAACAGCTAAAAAACTATAACATTTAAGTTATTAAACAATTCTGCAACTATTACAATAATCAAATACTTATTTAGAAAGCTTTCTATTATAATATACAAAAAATACTAAGAGGCTGAAAGTCTACATAGTTTATAACAATAGCTAGCACAATTATTGCAACTAAAAATCTATATAGATTACTTATAAACTTTAACCTATTTACTATATCTTTAATTATAGCTACTAAGTCAAAATAAATAATTACTTTTATATTATAAATAGAAATTTGCAAAATTACCAAAACAGATGACCAAAACATTGCTATTGTCTACTAAAAATATAACAAAAAAACAACCTATTAACATAATATAAAAAATGTTTACTATTCTTTTATTTAACAAAAACTGCAAAATTACTGTACACAAATGTACTAAAATGCAAACTTGTATAAATGCAAAAAATAACTTTATACAAATTTTTAGAATATAAAAAAAGCCAATAAAAAAAACCTAACACCTATATCAAATCTAAAACAACTATCTTAATACAATCTTTTGAGAAAAGAAAATGCATATTTACAAAAAATTTTTATTTTAATTCTATTTGTTCAAATAACACTATGGCATATATACTAAGTACTTAAAAAAAACAAATACAAGCTAGCTTTAAATAACCAAAATATTTAACAACTTTCCAATAGTAGCATAAGAGATTATTAGCTTCTCTTATATAATTTTAGTTTAAAATGCAATCTGGCTATCAAACATATATGCTTTATATATAGCAACTGTACTATTGCTCACTATTTGTTTAAACAACTGCACACTAGAGCTATATATAAAAAATTAAATCTTTACTTAAGATCTAAAACCACTATGTTCATATTTGTTTACTGAACAAAAGTGTTATATAATACTTTAAACTAGATGCACAATATTGAAGTTAGAACTATAGTAGCAAATAAATATATTACTTTTTAACTTATTTACAAGATCAATTTAACTTTACAAATAAGATACTTATTATTAACATTTTTAATAATTAAATTTTTTACAATATATATATTTTATTAATGCAATTAGCACATATCAAATATAATATTAAAAAACTTATTAAACACTTACAAAATAAACAAGCACTAGCAAAATAGCACTTTTAATGCTAAATACAAACCTGAATACAATACTTAATTAACTAATAAATAACAACTGAATTAATTAGTTATAAAGACAAATCTTAATATAAACAACACATTTTCAAAAATCTTAACTAAAGTTCTTTAAAATAAAAATACTCTTAGACAAACTATTTACTTACAAAAACCTAAACTAATAATATTTTAATACATATTTAGATTTAATATATTTATAATATAAAGATTACATCAAAAATAACAACTACTAAACTATATGTTCTGCTAATAGCATACTTTTAAAACTAATTATAAAAAACATACTTAAAACCAAATATATCAAATTTTAAATTTATTAAAAAAAATCTTTTACAAAGTGTAGCACTATTGTTAACTCAATAGCATTAAGTATAACAAACTTATTTAGCTTAGACAATAAATAATATATATTATACTTCTATTACAAACTTTTTAAAAATATATATAAACAAATCTGAAAACATATTTTGTATACAGAACCAAAATCAAAATACTACAACTACAATTAACTTACTGGTTACTCAAGCTTAACTTTATTACTGATATTATACAAAATAAATATAACAAATAGTTTTCAAATTTTATTTAACAAAATATATTAATAATAAATATTATATACATAAACTAGATTGGTTTAGGCCACAGAAAATGTTAGTTAAGCTTTAATTCTTGCATGTAGTTTTTATTTTATATTTTACAATTTAAGTATATTTTAATATATAGTATATTAATACAGTATATATAACTAAAATGTTAATAAAGATATAAGCAAGACCTTTTTTTAAAGAAAAAATGTTGTATCTGTCTATAAATAAGGTTTTAGGAATATTAAATTCCAGTTAAATATTAAATTAAGTATTTATATTTATAGAAAGATATTTTTCATTTTTATTGTATCCAGTAACTTTTGATAATATTTTAAATCCTTTTAGTTTAAGTTTAATGTCTTCTGCAAATTTTGTATAATTAATGGCTTGATAATTGTTGAATAAGTATAGATAAAGACAGACTAGATTAATACAAATTATAAGTAATTTTTAGTTTCAAAAAGTGGAATAGTAGCAGGTAAAGAGTACAGTAATAAATGTAAAGATAAGTTTTTTGGGAGTCTTTTTAAGAATATTAAAAGGTATTTAGCAGATTGGTTAGTTGTAGAGTTATACTATTGAATTAAGTCTGTTAAAAATTTGGGTTTAGTACTAACCATTTGTCAAATAAGTAGATAAAAGCTAGCTTTGAGTGCAGAATGATTTTCTGTTATATCACAATCCAAAATAGAATCATTAATATTTCATTTAAGTTATATTACATAATAAAGTAATAATAGATATAGTAATTATTATAGCACATAGTATATAGAGCATAATTAGTAGATATAGCATATAAAGCATAATTAGTAGATATAGTATATAAAACATAATTAGTAAATATAGCATATAAAACATAATTAGTAAATATAGCATATAGAGTATAATTAGTAGATATAGCATAATCAGCATAATTAGTAGATATAGTATATAGAGCATAATTAGTAGATATAGCATATAGAAAAAAAGTATATAAGTAATGTATTCATAATGTAAGGAAAACAGATCTCACAGTATAGTCAATAAAGATATACTTACCTTAGTACTTACCCAAATCCAATGCCTCTTTTGAGTACTAGCATAACAATTGTAACATGAAAGACTTTCATTTACTCTATGAATAGGAAGTTTTAGAGTCTATAATTTCTGTAATATGATACTAAAAAGAAATTATATAGGTGTTCTTTAAGAAAATTAAATAGTTTTTATAAAATATCGGTTTGAAGTTTATTGTTTTTTATTTCTTTAATAACTAAAAAATTTGTTAACTAGTTGAATTATAGATTAAGCTTAGGTCTTACAGCTTGGCTATAAGGTTGTTTTAGTTGTTTATATAATTTTTGTTGTTGCTATTTAGATTGCTTAGATGTTTCTTGTTGTTGTTGTTGTATTTGTTATTGTTGCTTTGATTGTTATTTCATTGTTAGTTATTATCAAATAGGTTAGAGTGATTAATATCCATAGTAGTAGTATTAGTTGTTGTATTGTTTACTGTATCTTTAGTAGTAGGAATAAGAGAGTTAAGTTTAGAAATAAGTAGATTGTTGGTATGAAATATGTTAAAGGATTGTTTGAGTTTATGAAATAAAGGTGTTTGAGAAGGTTCTTGTTCTAGATTAATAATAGGTTATTTGCTAGCTTCAAACTTAGTTTTAGTTTTAAGACAGGCTTTATAATATAGATTGTTATTAGAATGTTCAGCATCAGCAGCTAAGTAATGTCTATTATTAATTACTTTACAATTAATAGGTTGATTGCATTTATTGCAAGTATGTTGATATACAGTTAATGCAGGTAAGAAGATTGGAGATAATAAAATAAAGTTGGTAGACTTAATAGTTTTGAAAACAAATAATTTTTTATCTTTTGATTTTTTAATAATATTGGTATTTTGGTATTGTTCATAGGTAAGGTTTTTTTGTAAATAAAAATATGTATGGTATTTTCTATAGAGGCATATAACTGTATTATTAGTAGCAAGTATTTAGAGATAGTAATAGGTTTTGATACTGTCTCTAAGCTTTGTAATAATGCAAGTGTTAGGTTGTTTGTTAGAAGGTGTTGAATGTAATGTTTGTAACATATCTTTATATATTTCAATACTGAAACTTTTTGAAAATTTTTTATAAAAATAATCCAGATCAATAGAGTCAGGTTCAAAGTTTACTAAAGTCAGCATTTTGAATTAGATTTCTTAAAAAACTAAGCTTCTTTTGCTTAATAAGATTTTGAGTTATAAGTCTTTAAAATTTGGATATTATTATAAAATTTATTATGAGATAGGTTTTGTGTTTATAGGAATATTACTGTAGCTTACTGTAGCTACTACAGCTTGTATAACTTTGTATAACCTATATGACACAAGTTGTGACTAGTATAGCTAATATGGCTGATGTAACTAATATAACAAAATTATAATTAATTATGTATTACAGTGGTCATTTTATAATAGAGTACAGAATTTATTTTTAGTAAATTAATATAAATTATTTTGTAACAAAGAAAGATCTTTTTTGGTTAAATTTAATTTACACAATATAATATTAAATGAAACCAATTTGGAAAATGATTTAAGGAGGTTATATGAAAAATATATAAGAGAAAAAATTTGAGAGTAAAGACAAAAGAATTTTTTAAAGAAATAATAGAGAGTTAAAGTTGTTTTTTATTGTAACTCTGTCAAATCTGGGGTTACAAGCTTCTTTTTAGGCTTGTTTTAATTAGAAGGTGATGCTTTATAAATTTATTAAGACAGTATTGTGAGTTAAAAAAGTAGTTAATATAAAATAGATAAAAGTTTAATTACAGAGACTAAAGGCCATTTTAGCAGTATTAAACTGCATGTTTGAAAGTTAAAGACTTGTAACTTTTAAAATGTATATAAAATTATAAGCTGAACAAGTTTACTTAAGGCACTAAAGTTAGTTATCTTAATAAACTAACTAGTTATTAATGATTTTGTTATTGACAGATTTTTGTTATTTTTTGTATAAAAGGATTTACAAAAAGAGTTCAAAACTATGCTTTATATAATTATTAGTATTATTACTTTATATAGAAAGTCTAAAGTGAAACAAAACTGCTCAAAATTGCTGTTGTTTCTAAAATAACTCAAAGTGCTATGTAATTAAGAATATAAATAATAATAATTAGTTTTTAGTTCATTATAACTTTCTATTATTTTGGTTTCTGTTAGTATATATAATATATTTTTCATAATATTTATTATAGACATTTTATAAACTTTATTTATATTATGTTTTGAAGTATGTAACTTGTATCAAAATATTTAAAAAAATAAAATATATATAATACTCATTAAGATTATAACTAGCAATATTCTAATATATTATATTTATAATTTGAATTATTAGTAATAAAAGCTATTAAACCAATACTATATTAATAGCCAAAAAAAACTTAAGATAAAAGAATTAATTTAAGTATATTTATTTTATTTTTAAGAGGTGTTTGCAACTAATTTGATATTATAAAAATATTAAGAAGCAATACTTCACAATACAGCTAATATAAACCAATATAATTAATATATTTAATAGTTTAAATAATGCTAAAACATTTATGCAAATTTCATTTAATTGTTAAATTTTTTTGAATATGAACTATTAAATTTGTAACTATATAAAGAATAAAGGCCTTTTTTAAATATAAATTATACTTTTGAAAAATAGTGCATTCTTTTTCAAAACTATTATAAAAATTAACTTTATACTTAAGCTATTAAAATATAGATATACTATTTTTTACTTTGATATAATAAATACAAAATTATTAAACAAATTTAAAACATAGCTATAATTAGAATTTAATGCATAATTAGCTAGTAATTATATAAGCACTTGATTATTATTTGTATATAAATAAAGACTGTTTTTATATATGTATAAAAAACTAAGATGTAAATGTTTATTTTTAAAAAATTCAATATATTTATTAGGAATATCAGTTTTTATATATCTAAAGCTATAGGCTTTTGTGAAGCAAACAACATAGTTATATATATTTAATATTTATTTTAAATAAATAATTAGTTTGAAAATATTATTATTTAAGTTAAAAATAAATAGTTGTTTTACATTCAATATTTTTAATATATAATAAATTAAAAGTTTTTAATACAAAATTTATTTGCTTTTGTTACACTATACTACTATAAATACAATGTTTTATTTGTCTAAAAATATCATTTTTTATTGAACTTAATATTTTTTAGTTTAAATTATTAATAGTTTAAATCTTTTTCTAAAATTAATAATTTATTTTTATGCTTTTCAATACTATTAATATTTATTTTAAAATTAGCTTTAAATTAGTTTTTTAAAAATTTTTAGTATAATATAATTAAGTAATTTAAAAATTTTAATTAAAAATAATTATAATTCATTAAAAATATAATAGAGTTTACAATTTAATTTGATTTGATCAAATATTTGAGTTTAAATCAAATTTAAATTTAAAATTTTCAAATTAAATTAACTTTAAATATAGTCAAATTTGATTTGATTAGACAAATATTTAATTTAATTTAAAATTTTATAATTGAATATTTAAATTATAAGCCATTTACTGCAAATTTTATTAAGACAATCAACTTGTTTGTTTTATAAAACTAGAATTATGTTGTTTAAAAAATATATTATTTAAAGCTTAAAATTAATTAATATAATAAACTTTTTGTAAATCAAGTTCAAAAATTATAAAATGCACCTATGATGTTGAATACCATATAAAATTTTATTAATAAAATTTAGAATTAAAGTACAGTTTTAAAATAAAGAAGAGTTTTATATATTATAATGTAGATTATATATAAGGTTTTGATTTTAGTTTTCATAAGATTTTCATATGTTCTAAACATTTTTATTTAAAGTATCAGATTCTATTTACTTAGTATATTTTTGAGAAATAGTACTTATGGTGTTCAGCATCATAGATGCATTTTAGTAAACTTAATTAAGTTTATTTTTTATTAATTAAAATTCAAATTTTTTAAAATTAAATTAAATTCTAATATTTGAATTAAATATTTGCTTAAATCAAATTATATCAAGATATAATTTTTTTTAAAATAACCTTTTTGATCTTTTGACTTTTATTAATGCTTTTTTAGTAATATGGTTCTGTAAAGAATATTACAAAAAAAGTATATAGTTAATTGTATGAATAACTTTTATATATTACTTATTTAAAAAGTTTGTCTAAAGGTTCTCTACCAATTGTTATATTTAATAGCTCTGCTTGGATATTCTATTTTAAATTTTTTAAATCTGCAACATATGTTAACTTTATTAAATTATGTTTAAATTGTTATATTAATTTTAAAACTGTTTTATTTTTAAAATAAATCTTTCAAAGTTTTTTATATTTATTTTTATAGCTAACTTAGTATTAATATAGCAAAATTAATATTTGTAATCAGGACTAAATCAATTTTAAAAAATATAATAGATTTTTATAAATAAACTACTTATTTATAACATTATCAGATAATTATAATATCTTTTACAAATACTTGTTTTAGAATTTTACAAATTTGAAAATATTAAATTTTATATTTTTTTACAAAACAAAAAAGATGTTAACAAAGTGTTTATCAATTTATAATATTTTAATTAGTTTTAATAAAAAAACAGATTACTGATATAAATGTTTTATTAAAAAACATTACAAGATTTTTTTAGTATTAGAAACTTTTTAAAACCAATTTTTATACTATATAATATTTAAATACATCTTTGATTTAATAAACTTACTTAAACTATTTTTTGACATTTTTAAAGTTTAAAAAATAACTAATATAATACTAAATATACAAATATTAAAGACAAAAAAGAATTTTTTAGTAGAAAACTAATAAGTATATATTTTTTTATAATATTTTGTAATTAGCATTAAATAAAAATGAATTAAACTTATTTGAACTTAATCTAAATAAAAAAATTAATATAACTGCTTACAATATTAGAAATATTAATAATATATCAAAAATACAAACTTATATTAAATATTGTATAAATTTAATTTATATATAATTTTTTTTACAAAAATGAAACTAAAAAAATTAATAACAAGACCACTTATTAATTTTTTATACAATACTTATCTCAAACTTCATATTATATAAATTAAATTAATAAAACTAGTCTGAAAATTATTTTAATAGATTATAATAAATTACAACAATATATTTATAAAATTAATACTCTTCAAAAACTACAATTTTTTGATTTTTTTTTTAATAACAATAAGTCTTATATTATCTTAATTTATCTTTTTTTAAATTATTATTTTTTTTAAAATGCATTTAGTTCTAATTATTTATTTGGACTTTGACCAATCTAAATATTTTATTTATCAATATAGTAAGTAAGTTTTTTTTTATAGTATATTATATACAAGTAAATACTTTAATAAATATTAATTTTAACTAATTCAAATATTTTATTTGTTAATATAATGAATAAGTTTTTTTTATTACAATATATTACATAAAGTAATTATTATAACAAACATTAATTCTAGTCAATTTAAATATTTTGTTTGTTAATACAATTTGTAAGTTCTTAATAGATTTTTTTTTTTTTACAATATATTATATACAAGTAAATACTAGTGATATGAGTTAATGAAAAAATTATGAGTTATAACTGATTCTAAAAAATCTCAAACTAGTTAATCAGGCTAACCTTTTTGCTAGTATGATTTTTCTGATTAAAATCAGTTAACATATCTATATTATATATGTCAAAGACCATCAAGTAGCTTTTTTTTAAATCTAATAATGTTAAATTGTTTAATTTTTATTCAGATTGTTTTTAAGAAAAATTTTAGTATTTTAGTAATTAATGTTGATCAATTGTTTATGCTTCATTTATTTCCTAAAAAAAATGTTAAAAAATAAATTTGTGCAACTACTGCTATAACAAAAAAACCTAAAACCATCTGATAATACTTTTTTACCATGTAAAATTTCTGTAACTCATAATATCTTTAAGGTGAGCAATAATTTTCAATAAAAATAACTTGAAAAAAAATCAAATAACTTAATAGTGCCTTTCATCAAATGAAAGAATATCTTTAATAGAATAAATTATTAAATTAAACACATTCACATTGTAATAAATTTTGATTTATTGACATACAATTCAATAACATGACCGACTACATATTTGAATCTGGACATACTTGAATCTGGTAACCGTAACATTCTGAACCGGTCTTATTACATTAAAATTTTCAACATAAAAAAATGAATCCAAAAAAATCAATTCTCTAAGCAACAAAATTTTAACCAATAAATTATCCATAATTTAATAGATAATCTTAAACTCACTGGCTAAATCTGCCTGGGTAAGAGATGCGATCAAAAAACCTCATAGTTAACAAATTGCTGAAGTAAATATATGTACTTTAATCAATAAATTACAAACGTTTATAACAATGCCAAAGCAATGTTAATCGTATTTAACAATATATCTACTTATTTGTATATTATAGTTACGATGATAACAATCAATGGGTTTTAATTTAGTACGCGATTATACTTTTTCAAGACCCGTTAATATAAATATAAATGCATAAATGTTTATTCGGAAGTACGCAAGAAAAAATGCGTCAAACTAAATTAAATTTGATACTTAATGCACTAGTGCAATCGATACACTGCAGGCATTTCTAACTCCCTTTAAGCAACTCAAGCGCCCAGTTACAATAATTAAAATTAAATTTTTTAATATTTAGGGGTAAGGTTAAAAGCTTAAATTAGAATAAAGGAAGGGCTATACTCAGAATTTCACGGCGAAATTTTTTTTATTGGAACCCCAAAGAATAAAGATTTATTTTATATTATATACTGGTGATGATCACTCAGAATAATAAACGATATATAGTAAAAATAAATTTTCTTAATCACATAAGAAACTACATGTAATGCACATGATTTAGAAAAATAAAATTTCTTAATCACATAAGAAAACTACATGTAATGCACATAGTTATGCTAAATTACTGAATATATTATTAATAAAAATACCCTGATCCGTTGGGTATACGTCCGTTTAGTATACGGAAACGGCGCTTGTACACATACGGTCAGGGTATTTTTGCCAAATACCCCAGGTATTTAAACTAAAATCTGCATCATAAATGACTTGTATTGGAATAAATTTGACGCAGTGAACTTCTTGAACTCTAAAAAAGAGAGAATAAAATGGTTAAGAGATTTAAAAATAATCTAAATACAATATAATAACAATAACTGATAGGTAAATACGAACTGAATCACAAGAAAAAGGCGAAGCATCCGAAAGATCAGAAGAAATAGCGGAAAAGAATTCAGATAGTTGGTTAAATTTCTCTTCAAAAGAGGCAATTTTAGAATTAAGAGATGAGATTTCGGATTCGAGAGAGGAAACCTTATTTAAAAGGGCATTTTCATTTTCACTAAAACTTTGGTATGTGCTGTCCCTGCAAAGAACAGAAACAAGATTTAATATTTGATAAAATGATTAGTGGCATAAATAAGATTTCTGCACTAATATTTTTATATTTGAAGCACCAATGTTAAGTATAATATACTGTCTACTCTCATTATAATGTAGCGAGAAATTCCTGTACGTTATAATGAATATCCGCTATAGCGATACATAATAATAATGATTTTAAATTGTTCCAGAGAATTGCTCCATTATTACGAGATGTCATCTATAGCAGAGTCCATTATAACGAGAGTAGATGCCCTCGTTATAACGTAGTGGTTGAGCTGAATTTCCGTTATAACGGGGTATCCGCTATAACGAAGTCCGTTATAACGAGAGTGGACTGTATATCGCAGTTTAAAAAATCTTCTGTATTATATTTAAAATCCCACAAGATAACCATTAATTATGCTACGGATAGTCATCCAGTATTATAATTTCCATTTTACCGAAGTTC
Organism: Cetraspora pellucida; assembly: GCA_910591915.1. Lineage (NCBI taxonomy): Eukaryota > Fungi > Glomeromycota > Glomeromycetes > Diversisporales > Gigasporaceae > Cetraspora > Cetraspora pellucida. The sequence goes on along the minus strand of CAJVQA010002685.1, from coordinate 9,562 downwards.
CAAACTTATTCATCGGTTCTTATTCATACTTCTATACGATTTTTTTTTTGTGCCTATTTATATTTCTTTTTAACTACCGTAAAACGCCATTTAAGTGCCCTATGTAAACATATCCTCCAACCTTTTATGAGTGATTTTGTATTGTACCCCTACACTAAACAATATATTTTGCCTTCTTTACTTGATCACCATAGCTTGTAATTTCCCAGTTCTCCAAACCAGTGCTAATGCATTCAATTTTTACTAATCAGAATTTCACGATTCTTCGATTTCCCACATAGGTATGTAGAAATCGTTGTTCACACCTTTTTGACAACAGCTGTAAAAGCATTGGTAACTTAGCCAACGTCCAAAAGAGAAGCAAATATCGCCATATAGAAATATTCGGTTATCGGAAGACAATTTTTGTGTTCAAAAACAATTACGAGGCAAAAAAATTTCCTTATTTCAAAATATTCGTTATGTAAAATTCGTTATCTCGAGCGTTGACTGCATAGACTTTTCCATGTAATGTACCCTCTCATAGAGTACTTTAAATGATGTTTTACGGTATACATCTAATAGTTACGATTTTTTAAAACTGGTATAATTGCTAATGAAGCGCAAAAGGTTCTGGCCAAGAAAATAGAAAAAATGAAGAAAGCCGAAGTCTTGTGACTATAATAAAAATAAACTTTATGGAATGCTGATATTATTTTAAAAACAATATGGAAGTATAACATGAACCGAGTAATAAATTATTGTCGCGGCTGATGCTGGAAATTTTAAATATTTCAATATGAAATTTTCAAAATTTATGGGGCATTTTTTGGCTTTTTTTTGCCGTTAGGTTAGGATTTACCGTACAGCGTGGACTAAAATACCCAGGGTACTCCCAATTTAAGCTATATATATGGGTATTATGGGTATTATGGGTATTATAGTCGGAGGGATTTTATGATCAGCGTAGGAGGGTATAAGTTACACTATATGAGTGCTGCAGTAATATTTTAGATACTAAGTGCAATTAATTCATATTTAGTACCCGGATATTTTACATTCACAAGTGCAATTAATCCGTCCTTAGTACCCAGGGTACTTTACATTTTAGGCCTCCGAAAATCGTGAGGGGTATTATAAAAAGGGGCCTTTTGGTCTACGTTGTACGGTAGGTTAGTTTTGATAATGAAAGAGTATATGTTGATTTTGGCAGGGTTTTATGTTTTTAAATCGGTGTCCCTAATCTTCAGCATCAGCAGCGACAGTCATTTAGGGTGAGATTTATATTGAATTGGTTGTTGAATCGGTTAAATTAATTCCACTTGCAATTTTGACATTCTTGTTTGTCATTTATATAGATTAATAGAGCAGAAAAATGCTTACATAGTCTGGTTTGGTTTGTAAGATGAGTTATGAAGGATGTATAGCTAGAGCGAAGTCATTTTATAGAAAAAAAATCAAATTATTTATAATCAATAATTTTTGTCAGCAATTTTTAGTGATTTTCAGTAATTTTCACGGATTTTCAGTAATTCTCCGAAAATTACTGAAAATTACTAAACGGCAAATTCAATGTATCAGGTATGACAAAACCACTAATTTCCTTTTATGGCAAAAATTTGTCGTAATAAATACATGTTTTAGATTAATTTAAATCATTGCATTAACGTTAAAATTTATGAATAGACAGATACATTTATAGTTGTAAAGGGCTTTATTGTAAACGTTTACTACATTTCCGTAGGTCGATAGCGTGGTGGTTGCGCTCCCGGTCCCCAATCGCAAGGTCACAGGTTCGATTTATGCTGGAAGACAAAAACCGTTCTATGATCACGATTAAATTTCAGCCACAGACTCTCAAAGGTGTCATCTTGAGGCGCTCTCCGGTGAAACTCCAGTCGAAAAAATCAGGATTAACTAAAATAGTTAATGTATCGAAATATATATATATAATTAACTCATGTAATTCTTAAATGTGGGGATGAACATAGCTATTAAGAGGCACGATAATTTTTAATCGGAAAGTTACCAATGGATTTTGAATATTTAAGGTAAGCATACTTATTTTCGGGATCCATTCATCTCATTGGATTGTATTTGACCTACGTAGGACTCATTCAGACCAAAATTAAAATATAAAGTTAGAATATTCTAACGCTGATACTTGCGTCTTTAATGCAGTTGCAATTATTAAATCCGTCCAATAAGACAAATCTTTATCATGCCATTAAACCATATTCTTTCTTTTATCAAGAATTTTGATGTCTTTAGACTGCATATACAGTATATCCTTCAAAAGCATGTTATGCATAATACACAATTATGCAAAAAAAGTATTATAAAAAGTTAAATCACTGTATTATATTAACCATTAATTTATTAATAAGGCCGCCTCCAAAAAATATACCAACCTTTAAAAGCAGCCCTTCTGTAAGAACGGGATGCCATAGTCTTCACGAATTTAATCAATAGCATGCCAAATTGGATTATTCTAGTATGTATTAATAAGACCAAACCAATTCAATTTTTGTTTAACAAAACTCCATTTTTTAACATTTTAGGTAAAAAAAACCATCATATTAATTAATCAAATTGCAGTACTAACGTTATATTTTTTACAGCCAATAGAATTACTGTATTTTTATTAATTTGTATACTTATACTTGCTGGCTAAACCTGGGGAAATCCCAAACCTCAAAAAAACAAATCGCTTTTATAAAAGATTAAATCAACAAACCAATTTTGATATTTGGTAAATATATTATATAGCTATAAGAATATATATATATGTTCAAATAAAGATTATTAATAAAGTTTTAGAGATATTAATTTGGGCGCGAACAAACCCAAACTATAATACTTTGGGATTTGGGCGGCAAGTATATCCCCACTCTTATGTGACTATTTTATGATATCATGTGGGCGGAAATCTTAAATTATGCGATTAGTTAAGAATTTGAGCCAATAATACAGTTTGATTACTACAATTAAAAGTGATTATTTGTCAGTGATTGTTAAATTTCTTATGAATTACTTATGAGTTACTTATTAAGTTTTTATGAGTAGTTCAGAATAGCTAAATAACCCAAAATTGATTTGTTATAAGTTTTTACGTATGAGTATTCTGAACAGATTAACTATCATTTTGTTATGGCACTCCACTAAAATTTTCGCCATATGTGTTAAACAAAAAATTGATTTGGAAAGTTTAATTAAATGTATACTCATTGTAGGAACACAAATCGCATAAGAATGCGTGTTTTTGTTACATAAACTACTTTCTAATTAGTAACACAAAGCGTATAAAGCGTATAGAATAAATTCTCCGCTTCGATCCGGACAATTATGCATCACATTGATTAGTTTGTACTATAACCTAAACAAACGCTTTTACGTATTTATTTGCGAATTAAAACAATTGAATTTTCTATTTCTGAATAAAAAGATTGGATATTATTTTTTATCTTTATAACTATGTATCGCTACCCCCTGAAACTTAGTTGTCGCGTTGTGTAATGTCGGAGTTCCAAGTTCAAGCTCCACTTTTGATTAGTAATATACATTACTAATCCAAAGCGGAGATTGAACATCGGAACTCAGACATTACACAACGCGACAACTAAGGTTTGGAATTTTGACTTTCAGGATTTTGACATAGACCCGGATAGCGATACATCACTATAGCGATACATCACTATAGCGATAAATTACAAATCAAGCAACGATAATCGCAATATTAATCTAAATGAATATTGCATAATGAAACCTCATAGCCGATCATAATGATAGTAATTCATTAAGTCTGGGTTCTCACACTGCAATACTAAAATGACATCCTTGCGCATATTTGTTAATTTGAGTTTTTTTTGCATTTTGTTTTTAAGCCGATACACTCGGAGTCTGCCGCTACATAGAAATGGAAATTTTCCTTTTGTTTCAACATTAAGAACAATATTCGAGAATATTCAATTGTCCAAAATTGGTTAAATAACTGAAAATTGCTAAAGTTACTGAAAACTACTGAAAATTACTGAAAATTATAGAAATTGCTAAAAATCACTGGTTTTACTGAAAATTACTGTATTTACTAAAATCCTCGACTTGTCACTCATTATGTATAAAAATAAATAAAATTTCCTGGTTTGAATTTCAGGTTTGAATTATTAGCAATGGAGCAAAATAATAACAACGGTGAAAATTTTTCGAATGAACTAAAAAAACTTCAAAAGAAGATATATAATGACAGATCCTATCAAAAAGACCAAATTACTGAGCTTCAGGTAATAATGCAAAGCCATTATATGAAATGATAGTTTAGAACAGTTTAACTGCCCGAATCAAAGGATACACTGAGTAATTATACTAGATACCAATTTGGTTAACTTATTCATACTGATCTGTTTTAACGATAATATGTGCTAAGTTGCATATAATTAGGCCGCTTGCAATTGAATTTTCGGTTAACATCACTTTTAGAACTCTTGGAAGAGAGGGAGAGAGGGGGGGTGGGGGGGTAAAATTAAACGAGCATATAGAATGAACAAATATGTGACAATTTGATTAGTCGATGTAAATCAAGAGTGGTAAGAGTTATCCAGCGGTTTGATTGGTTGTTCATTTTCGGGGGGCCTTCAGCTGGGGGCATGATGTTAACCGAAGAATCAACTTCGAAAGGCCTTATCTGGACCCAGATTTAATTCAACCTTTTTTCCTGATCAGACGCCAACAATCAGTAACTTTTTATTATGAAATTTGAAATTTTGCTTATAAATTACACCTTGTCCTTGATTCAAAATTTCTACCCTAATTTTAACATTAGCCATAATCAGTTCAGTATTGGTAGCAATAGAAGAATAAAACAATAGAATAAGCAGATATTAACATATCAATAAATAAATAGAACAATAGAACATTGGAATAGAATATAATTTTTATCAATAGAACAAGAAATTGTCAACACTGGTATAATATATACTCAATTACAAAGCTATGTGCTTGATCACGGAACTCAGTAATACGTGGAAGCATGCAATGACGTCATTTGTTTTCTAGTACAGTAAAACCTCTATATATGCACGCTCTATATATGCACACCCTTTATAATTGCACAGTTCCAACTAATAATAACACTTATAAAACTATTTTCTATAAATGCACACTTATGATCGGTTCCGAGGGGGTGCATATATGGAGATTTACTGTACTAACAAATCGGCCTAAACTATGATACACCTAACTCTAACACTAACCCTAATTTTGGCCGAATGTTTAATCGTGTGACGTGATGGTCATGAATATATCACTGGGCTCAATTACCCGTGGGTAGTTTCATAGCAGGATTTTGAGTGCAAAATTTTTTAAGGTGATATCTTTAATACGTTAGTCTTGAAGAACAAGGATCCCAGGCAAACTTACATTTTTGATACTCCTACACCTACTTTTTTGATACATCTAAACCAGTGTTATCAATTTCTTGTTCTATTGATAAAAATTATATCCTATTCTAATTTCTATTGCTCTATTCTATTATTATATTATTCTATTTATTATTGTTATATTGATATCTAATTATAATCTATTCTAAATTCTATTCTATTCATCTATTTCTACCAACACTGATCTAAACATACCATAAAACTAACCAGTAATGTCGCAGTATTATAGTGGCACTTGATGGCCAAATTTTTGGTATCTTACATAATACTCTGTGATTTACTCTGGGCATGAATTTTATTACATAAACATCCCTAACATTGTTGTAATAATGTTAGCGTTGGCTTTGGTAAATGCTCGCTCAAATTACAGCACATTTTTTGTGTAGTACCTATATACATAGTTCAAATGATTTAATGCATCATATCAATATTTCATATTTAACTTTCGCAATGATCAAGCTAATCGATTGATATTACCTTTAGAAAAAAGTCAACGCACTAGAGTTCGAAAATTGTTCTCTTGAGGACAAATATAAGCAACTCGATTCCGTAACTCAGGTTAGTTTTAAAGATGTATAAGTGTGTTAAATAAAACGCATCGTAACAAACTATCGCTATTATCAATTAGTCTAGGCTCTCTGCTCTCGAATCTGAAAATTATTTACTTAAAACTAAAATTGCATCCATTGAAGAGAAATTGAACAAATTACCCTTGTTTTTTTATGGCGGTATTTATTTATTATTTATTTGATGTTTTTATGTATTTTTCTTTTTAACACATTCCTTTCCTTTTAGCCTCCGATGACTCTTCCCTTTTTTAATCTACGATGACTCTTTTTTCTAACTGTCCTAATATCACCCTAAACATCAGTTATATTTTTTTGCGTGATTCAAATATCTTAATATAATGTTTAGAAGCGACATACAAAAAAAGAACATATATATATTTTTAGAGCTCAATTTTCTTCTAAAATTTTTGGCGAACAAATTCATACGCTAAAATATTCGGTTTACGGGATAATTAATTGGGGTTAAGGGAAGGGATAATTAATTGAAACACTCTAATTATATAATTGGCCAATACATAATTAAAAGAATTCTTATACAAAGTAATCTAAACATAATGCACCATGTGACTACAGTACCGGACAGTAAGAAATATTAAAAATGCTTATAACTCAACTGGAGGAACCGTCTATGTTACACAACTGATCTTTCACTCGGTGTGCAACATATAAAAAAATGATTTTATAATACCAGATCATTCCGCTAGTACATGTTATTATTATAACCCACACCTTTTATTATAATAAAAATGAAGTGGGATTATAATCATAATACGTACTAGCGGAATGATCTGGTATTGTAAAATAATTTTTTTATATGTTGCACAGAGTTAAAGGTTCCTCCTATATTATAACTCAGAAACAATCACTTTAAAAAAAAATCTATCTTACAGTTTTGTTGCTTTTTGTCTAAGCTACAATTTTATTAGATTAGATTTTATTTTTTTTTATAAAATTAGAATGTTATAAGAGCTTAAAGATATATGTAATCAAAATTTTGGCTTTCAATATATAAAAAAATTGTTTATATGTTGTGCCTCAGACTAACGCCTGCCTCAGACAACAACTGACGCACCTCATATGTAGATTGTTAAGTGAGGTGCGTAACCTATCGATCGGTCAATAAGCACAAAAAACTTATATGTATAGAAATTATTGAAGATTGAACCTGCTGTAAAAACTTAGGAAGAATATGCCGCGAAAATTTAGGCAAAAAAAAAAACTATTGTATAGAGAAATAATGTACGCATTAATTGGAAATAGAATATGCCGACAAAGAAATTCAAAAAGAACGGAGATGCTGAAGAGACAGATTTAATGTAAAAGAAAGCTACTTTTGGTTTTAAATACCAGAGATCAAGAATACTATTGGAGGTAAGACGGTCCCAAAGTGATTCAAAATATAGTATACTACTGGAGTTAAGAAAGGCACCAAAATGATTTAAGTAAAAATGCTACTAGTGAGAAAATGGTGAAGAGATTCAAGAAACTGAGAATAAGAGTTCCAAGTCAATTTATTTACTCTTTCGTCAGATTACAGCTTAGATGTTATGCACCTCATCTGGCAATCTGCATCTGAGATGCATCAGTTGTGATCTGAGGCAGGTGTTAGTCTGGGAAAAAGCTACGGACACAACATTTCAGATGCTTATTTGCACAACAATGACCAGAATTAGCGCTAGAGTTAAGGTTAAGGGCTTATATGCACAACACTGGCTGGATTATCCCGTGAGTGTTGTGTCTGTAGCTTTCATCTTAGTCTGAGGCATGACATATTGTGAGTCCTAAAACGTGATCTAATTATATGAAAAATGCATGAAGTGCAATTTATTACATTTTGTATAGAAACAGCATTCAGATGTAGAATAGTATTTGGGAAGATAAGGGAGGATGCAATTACAAACTAAACATTCATAAAAAAATTAAAGAAAATAATTGTAAATAATTTTTATATAGTTTATTAAATATTAAATGAAAAGTTGCATTTGTAAGAGACAAAATTAGGTATTATAAATAAAGGTTGAAATAACTCTAAGGAAGTATGTCTTGTTTGTTTTATTAAATAATAAGTTTTAATTTTGTAAATTGTTCATAATATTACACTATTACTAGTATAAACTCTATAACTCTATAAAAATTATTATTTGTTCAAGTTCTTTATTACATGATTTATCTATCTGATTTTGTTAGCCTCAAGTAACTGAAGTCTTAATCACTTACTAGTTAAATTTAACACACTTTTTTTATAAGATTACTTATCATTAGTTATGCTAGATTCTGGATTGTGGAGTAACTGAGTCACAATTTTCTGAAAGTTCATAATATATTTTTTTTACCAATCAGTATTTATTTTGCAAAAATTGACCAATTAAATTTGATTATTATTATATAATTTAAAATTTAGCATTTTTGAAAAAATTAATGCTTGGTACTGTACAATGATTTTAAAATAAAAGATAAAAATTTATATTTAAAAATTTTATTATACTAAAGAATTTTTTAATAATAATATATACAAGAACAAATTTATATTTTACTAAACATAAAAGAGGATCTATTTATTTTATAAAATTAAATGTATTTTATATAATAAAAATAAAATTCAAATATATAATCATGCAATATAATTATGCTTAACCAAGAATATTATATAATTATTAAGCTTGTATTAAGAATCTAAATGTAGAAACAAATGTTTCATATTTGTAAAAATATTTTCTAATTATTAATTATCTTATGCAATCTATTTTAAAGTATTGTTTATTTTGTTAATGAATTAAACTTGTTATATATATATGAATTATATAATTAAATAAAAATTAAATTAATTAACTACATATGCATATTCTATATATAAACTATATATTATTTATAAAAGATTCTTTAAGTAATAATAAATAATTTAATCAATGTATTTCTTATTTTAAATAAAATATTAGATATAAAAATATAAAGTTATTTGTAGTATACAAAAGTATTAAAACTTAAATTAAAATTAAATTATTATATAATTATAATTACTTAATATTGTTATAAACAAACAATTACAAAGATGTGGCGACCTAGTGAAGTAGATAGGTTGTCAACTCTCAAGTGGTAGGTCTAAGGTTCAATTTCCACAGATGACAAATTTTGAAAATTATACCTGTATTATAGTAACTATCTTTTGCTGATTGGTTGGGTTTTGGGCATCTGTAATCTTAGGTACACTAAGTCAGATCCCACCTAACATTGGGAGCTCAGGGCATCTATATGAAGTGTAATGTTACATGGTACATGTATATAGAGGAATATAAAACTGGTGTTATATAAGGCTTCAGGCAAACCCACAATAAGACCACTGGGCATAGAAGACTAAAAAACCGAAGAGACAGAAACTTACTTGAAAATCTTGAGTAAAAAGGTAGCACAAACTTTCAATAGTGCCATTGGACTGATGGAAGCCTATGAAACACCTTCATAGGAACTGTCAGATAAACTAAATGACAAAGATGTGTAGAGGAGCATATGGAGGAATCAGCGATTGAAGAGGGGGGATTATACGATAACCCTTGGCAGATGCTGAAAGCCCGGCCATTTACT
>CAJVQA010002684.1:0-21341 GCA_910591915.1 Cetraspora pellucida | reverse complement strand
AAAGTTGTGCTATACTGTTTGTTAATGCTAATACTTAGTTAGTTAGTTAAAATATGTTTTAGTTTCACTTTTTCAAAGAAAATTTTTGTTTTTCCCAATTTTGCTATGAAATCAGGATTTTCGGGAAAGAGTTCATAACTTCAACATCTATATATTTCTTTTTATTTTTTTGACAGCTCTTTTAATCTTATATTTCTTTTTTTGAATTGTCTTTTATAGTGTTCTGTTACTCCTATTCTGACATCTTCTAAGCTTGTTAGTAGATTCATTTTTTCTTCTATTTGTTTAATAAATCTGTCAAGTACTATTTTCATATAAGGCCTATTTAAGAGACTTGCTATTATCTTTCTTTAATCTGTTCTAATCATTTCACATCTTTTATCTATATTCTCTTCTATTTGTTTTTTTGTATTCACTCTCAGTTTTTCTTTTTTTCTTTTCAATAATAGCTTTCTCCAACCTTTCATATCTTTATCTATGCATTTAACTATTGTCTTTGTAGTTTTGACAGTTTTGTACTGATTTTTTTGTCTAGTATCTTTAATTGTTTATTTACTTTACTTTTTTTCTCTTTTGTTACTGCTTGCATTTTTTTAGCTTTAGTATACTTAATTAATTTTTGTAACTTGACAATGCTTTTTTCTTGTTACTGTTCTTTCTGACTTCTTTTTTTGTTAGTTATCATGTTAAATACTTTTTTTTTAGGTATGTGTTTACTTGCTGCTGTAATAATAGCTTCTTCTATTATATCCTATATATTGTTTATTCTCTCTGCTTTTCATTTCTCATTTTGATTTTTCTTGTGAATGTGTTTTAGAATCTTTTTTTATTTCTAACTAATTCTGTAGTTCTTGTGTATAAGTTTCCTAATTTTTTAATTTTGCTTAATTGTATAAGTATACTGTTCTTAGGGGTGTGATGACCTAGTGAAGTAGACAGGTTGTCAACCCCCAAGTGGCAGGTCTAGAGTTCAAATCCTAGTGATGGTAAAAATTTGCAATTCTTTCTGTGTTATGGCTAACTTCTTCCGTGATTGGTTAGGATAGGATACCTTTACCATGTGTTATACAAGCCTGACTGGAAGGTCTAGGCATCTGTGCAACATTGTACAAAGGAACACAAACTGGTATCAGGTGGTATAAACCCAAGATAAGTCCTTAGGCCATGTAAATCATAGGAACCAGATAGGAGGATGGAAGCCTACTTGAAAGACCTGAGTAGAGAGGTAACCTGAACTTTCGACGGTGCTACTGTAAAGACTAGATCTATGAAATAAAGCTAGAACTTGTGAAACTAGGCAAAGAGCCGGCCTTTGAAGAGGGGCTAAATGGAACCAACCAGGCCACCAGAATTTTCAGGTTCCGGAAGAAAAGGTTACATGCCGGCAAACATGTAAACCAAAGAGTATAGTTATAACATGCCTTTCTAGGCTATCTGGTTTGGAAGCTTGGTGGAACTTGAATTGAATACCAAAGTAGTAGGGATATGTTGTGAAGTCAGTAATGGGATTGGGGTGAACTCTACAAGGGCATAGCGGTTTAATGGTATGTCCTGACCACCAGTGTTAGTCTCGGCTATAGCAATACCAGGTCAGCTGTAAGAATGGGATACAGAAGATTCTGGAAGGTTTAGTATAAAGTAAAAGGTTCTTCATATAAGTGAACCACTTTAAAAACTTAGTGATCGTGGCATATTTGAACCGGTATCAACCGGGGCATCTTGGTAGGTGTAGGTAGGTGGGTGGATATGAGAACAGAGTAGTTAAATAGGGAACCTACAAGCAGGTTCCAGGTATGGCAGCTAGTGTAGAACCTTCAGATGGACTACTTAAATTAAACAATGACTAAAGTTGTACAAGTAGCTAGTTGTACACTCTTTTCATGGTTGCCCTCTGTGGTTGTAATGCAACCATTAGCTGAATATACTATCAATAAAATCCTGGGTCGCAAGTACTCACCTTAATATTTAAAAAAAAAAAAAAATATACTGTTCTTGACTGCCTCTTTCTTTTAATCTTTGTCTTGCTTTTAACTGCTATCATATGTTTGATTCATATTTTTGCTGTTACTATTTTGTGATCACTTTCTGTAATCTTTTTTACCTTTTCGATTTTTGTCTTTTGTAGACTTGAAACTAACCCATCTGATATCTATATATAGTTAATTTTTGTTGCTGCTTCTCTATTTGATCACATGTATTATTAACCTATTGGATTTATGTCTTTATACATATCTTTAAAGTCTTGTTTCTTCATCTAATTAAAGATTGGCAGCCTTTTGTAGTTTGTTGTTTGCAGATGTTGTTTGTCTAAAATATTGTCTACTGTATGATTAAAATTATTTATTATAATAATTTGTGTTTGTTTCTTTCTTTTTAAAATCATTTCTATAATCTTTTGTTAAATATTTCTCTCTATTACCTTATTATTTGGTGATATATATGCTGTAATTACAACTAATTTAATTGTTTGAAATATAGCATGATTTCTATCATATATTTGCTTATTTTTTTAACTATACTTATATGCTTTTTCTATTGTTCATTGATTATAATTCCAATGCCTAAATCTTTCTTCTTATTTTTAGTTATATTTGTCAAAAAACTTATGTTTCTTTTGCCTACTGCATATGTTAAGACTTCTTTTCTTTTTCTTTTAGGTTTGTTTTTGTAATTACCATTATTGCAATTTTTTCTTCTTCTTTTAGCTAAGTAGATTTTCTAATTTATAACTCTTAGTTTTGAGTCCATTAACATTATAACATGTTAGCTTTATTTTTTTCCTTCTTTTCACTTTTCTTTTAGTGATTTTTATTTTATTTTTATACTTTTAACTCTTTTTTCCTCTCTATTATTTATGCTTTTTTCTTGACAAGAAGTTTCTATTTCTTTTTTTTCCTTTAAAAACCTTTCTCATATTTTGCAAAAACTCTTCAATTTTCTTGTTTATATTTATTAATTCAACTGTAGCAATTTTAGGAGCAGTTGGATTGTTCTATTTTATTTTTTTCTCTGTCCTTCTCTAGTTTTTTTAGTCTTTCTAATATTAGATCTAACATGTCTTCAATATATAAGATTCTTATTTGTAGCCCTCTTTGGACTATTTTTTCCTTTTTTGTCTTTTTTTGAGTCAGATCTTTGGTTGCTATATTTTTTTTATCTTGTACTTTGTTTATGTAATTTTTATTTCTCTAATTGTTTTTGTTTTTTTTTAATTCTATTTTCTTTTTGTATCTATTTAGTGGTCTTTTATATTTTCTTATTCTTTTTTTGAGCTTGTATTATCCTGTATCACCTTTTTATTCTTTTGTATCTCTTTCTCTTTGCTGCTGCCTTCTTGTATTCTTTTATCATCTTTTTGGGTTTTGCATTTCCAGAACATTAAGGTTTCATTGTACCAAACTTTTTTCTTAATAACTATATTTATGTCTGTTTAGCTTTTAAATGATACTATTATATAATCTTTTGGTCTTTTTCATCTATTCAGTAGTATATATACTACTATTGTCTTTCTAACTTTAAGTTCTTTTAGAAGATTTAGTTCAGATATTCTTTTTAGTATTCCTTTTAGTCTTGCTAAAAACTGATTTTTTTCCTTTTTTCTTTCTTTTTCTTATTTGCCTACTGTTTTTCATGTTAGTTTTTGATTTCTCAAAGTAATTACTCATGAGAATATCTGTTCAGCCTATTCTTTAACTTTAATTACTGCTATCATCCTATATATGCTTCTTTTTATTTTGTATGAGAATATATTTTCTACTTTTTTTATTAGATACTTGACCTCTTGCTCTAAGATTTCTTCAGTAAGTTCTATACTATAAGCATTACTATTTTTTCTTTGTTTTCTTTGTCTGTGTTCTCTTCTCTTTAGCTCTTCATTTTGTTTTTTATTTCTCTTTTCTCTTTTGCATCTTTCTTTTCTCTTATTGTTTTCTTTTTCTTTTTTGTCTCTTTTTTCCTTCTCTTTCATTTTCATTTTCATGTTCTTTTGTGTCAGAGATTATTCTGAACCAGTTGTTGGTTTTTTTTGAATCTTGTTAATTGCTTTTTCTCTATCATATTTACAATCAAAATTGACTACAATCCAAGCATTATACTTCTTAAACATTTTTTTGACTTCTATCACATGTTTGTTAGTTATTAGTAGTCTTTTTAAAATTTTGTTCTTTTTTCTTTTGAACTGCCTGGTACATTATATGCTAGTATTTTTGCTATATATATTAGTTTTTTATTGCAATCTCTGTTTACAGATAACTATATACTTTGTTCTAATGATGTCTCTATAAAGCTGCTTCTTTTTATTTTATGGTTCTATTACTTTCTTTTCTCTTTTTTTTTTGACTTATAATTCTGCTATTACTGTATGTCTTGGCAATCTTGCTGTATTACATTTGGCTTTAATGTTTTAATTTCTTTTTTTATATTTTTGTCTATTGTTGTTTTTATTGTCACATTTGTGTCTTCTGTGTTTTTTATGTCTTTTGTATTTTTTCTTTTTTTAAGTTATTCTTTTTTTTCTTTATTTGTGTTCTGTTGTAATTCTTTTTTCTCTATTACTATATCTATTGTATTTGTTATTTGTCTTATCTTTTCTATATACATTTCTGATATAGTTACTTTTTTTTTGATTAGTTTGATTTTTCTTACTGCTTATGCTTTTTAATGCTATTAGGTGTTGGCTTATATGATTTATTTATTCTACCTATTTTTCTACACTGGTTGGGTCTTTTATGTCTACTTTAATTATTGCTTTATTTGTTTTCCTTAGCATTATTATCTCAATTAAGTCTTTCTTCTATAATGCTACTACAACTATATCTTTTACATTAAAGTGGTTGTCTCTATTTGCTAGTTCTTGCTATAAGTTTTTGCTATCTATAAGTTTTAGTACTGCTCTGCTCTTTCACTTTCAACTTTAGTGTTCTAAATCTTCTGGTTTTGTTTGTATTAACATTTGGCTGTGTTTGTATAACTATTTCTAAATGCTTCTATCACATGCACTTTGTAATACTTTTTTTTTTTTGGTATTAAGGTAAGAACTTGCTTATATCTTTATAAATAATTTTAACTGTATATTTTAGTACAGGAGTACTAAAATAAACTAAGATTGTTTGTAATAAAATAAAAATTACATGCAAGAATAAGAGCTCAAACTAGTTTATCTGCAGCCTAAACCAACTATGGTGGTCAAGGCCCACTTAGATTTGAAGTGTTAGTATATAATTAGAAGGAATATTGTATTTAATTTAGAAAATTGACCAGATGTTGAGTTTTCTAATTACTTGACCAATTGGCAGGCATATATTGAGTTGTAAATGAAGTTGATTTGCAATACAACATAGGCATGAGTATGTGTAAGCTTGGTGATGTTGTTTGGAGACTTTAAGATTTAGATATTATTTTGGTATTTTGGTGAAATTTGGTTATGTTTTTTCTAATTAGAAAATTCAATGCAGTATGGTTTCCAAATTAGTTCATAGATTTGTTTATTAATGTATAAAGTATTTAAATTACTATTTGTAAAGCTAATTGTAAAGGTATATTAAAGTTGCAGACAACTTCAATAAGTGATTTAGGTATAAGTCCTTTAAATGTAATGTTTATAAAATGTAGATTGTGTTGAAATGGTATATAATCAAAGCATAAATAATGGCATATATTAGAACCTAGTTCTTGAAGTTAAAAAGATGATAAGTCTAGTTCAGTCTTGTAAAGTATTTGGTTAACAGATGTATGAATGATATTAAGAAGAGTATTATGTGTATTAAAGCATATATGCCAGTATGTAGATAAGTTAGAAAGATTGTATTTGAAATAATTAGTATTGGTAAAGATATGAGGATATCTGTTATGAAGAAAGAATTAAGTAGATAACTCATTTAGTAAGAATTTAGATTTAAAAGCTTTGAGTTAATTAAGTTTAAAGCTGATATAAAAAGATGTAGGTTTTTGGTTATGATTAAGATAAAGCCAAGAAGAGGTCCAGTCTATGAGGTGGTTTAGATGAGACTATTCACTATTTTTTTTTGTAAAAACCACATTGCTAGTATATATGCTTTGCATATATTTTTGATAAAATATCTAGTTGGTAGTTCAATAAAGTTTTGTTCTCATTAAAAAATATGATAAAGATTATAAATATTAGTATAATTAAAGATTAGAGGTTGAAAAAGTATATGTTGTTTTGCTAAAGAGTCTGCAAGATTGTTAGAAGGATTATCAGTATAGGCTTGAACTTTGTAAAAAGTAATTTGAAGGTTAAAAGATTTTATAATATTAAGTAAGATATGCCATAAGGGCCATATGTTAAATTTAAATAACTTGTTAGAGTTTTATAATTAGTTTGATAGTATATAAATTTTTGAAATAATAAATTGTAAGTTTGTATAAATACTAATAGATGAATTGCAGGATATAGTAGATATTGCAGATATAATTAAGACTAATTTAGCTTTATAGAATAATGACTATAAATAAACTTGGGCTGAAAATTTATAGATAATTTGATTTTGTTCATTAATTTGGACCCATCCAATACTCATAAAACATTGTTCTGATCCAATATCAATAACAGAACCATCAGTATAAAAAGTAAAGTTATTATTTGTAGAATTAGATAAATAAATGTCTTGAAGCTCATGAGTGCAACTGTTTGGTTTAAAGATTTCTAAAATGTTAGAGTTGTGTATAATGATATTGGAAGCTATAAGAGGTATGTATAAAGGATATTTAATAGCTGTTGAGTATATAAGGTCAATATAATTGGCATTAAGTTTAAGATTGTTGGAGGTTTATCTAGCTAGAAATATTGCAGAAATAATTGCTGATGTGTTAATAGTAGATATTTGGCTAATTCTGTTTGAATTAAGATGGCATTCTGTACATGTTTTGCATTTGATAAGTGGGAATAGGTAATATTAATCATAATTTAAATTAATATTAGATTTCCAATGTGTATCAAGAATGAATTAAAGGCAGGAATATATTTGTAAATTTTGCTAATAATAATTTTTTAATTATTGGAATAATAAGTAAGGAGCCAAGGTTTTTGTTTTTTGGTAATAGGATATGTATTGTATACAAAAGGATTAGTACCAGGTGATTAAAAATGAGAAAGATAGTTCTGTGATATTTATCTGTTATGATTTTGTTTTCAAGAGAGGTAAACTATAAAGGTTGTTTTTTTTTTATTAGTTGGTGTAGTCTTGGTAAAGATGTTGTTATTTAAGTAATGTACTGTTATTAGCAATACATAATTACTCTAAATAAAGGATATTAAGTTTTCTTAATTGTTTTTTAATAGTAATGTATTTTGAATGTTGTATAAATATAGGTTCAATTGGTTAGTATACATTGTATATAGTATTTGGTCATAATATATTGTGATGAACAGAGATTGTAATGTTAAGATGTTGAAACAACTAAATAATTTTAAAATTGAGAGTAAGTTTGTTGGATCTATCAATAATAGGTTGATTATATTGAAGAATATTAGTAGTAGACCAAAGATTATTTTGAAATTGTTGCAGCCTAATTTTAGTTGTTGTGTCAAGAATATTAGGATCATTAATCTGTTGTTAAAAATTAGTAATATGATGTTGCAGTTGGATGTCCAAAATGTTACAGATATTGTATAAATATGGGTTAATTATAGAGCTATTAGGAAAGGATCTGGATAAGTTAAATTTATATTTAGCTATAGTAAGGTATTTGGCTAATATGCTATTGCATATAGAATGTAAGAGAATAGTATTGAATAGTCTGTATTCAATAGTTGGTATAATTACTGTATTAATGATATATGCTATTTGTTTTTCAGTAATTTTTTTAGTACTAGTAATATTGATTAGTTGGGTTGCTTCAGCTTGAATTAGCTGACCTTGTTTGGACATAAATCTATTAAGTGTGAACCAGCAGCCTAAAAATTTGAATGGTTAGTTAGCTGAGATAAATTTAATTGATAAATCAAAGAAGAAAAGTTCAGCAGTAGAGATGTATTGGAAACTAGAATAAATTTGGCTGGATTAATTTGTATATCTGCCATGTGATAGAAGAATGATGCCATTTTAGTAATTGATTCAAGTTCATTTTTGGACTGTGTTATCCAGAGGGTATCATCCATGTATGCCAGTACAGATATAAAGGTTTAGAAGTTTTGTAGTTAGGATGAAGAGAGGTTAGTTTTCTATAAGATATGTAAGATGTGTTCATAAAAATAGTTGGCAATTTTACTAATAAGAGGGTCATAGTAAATTCTCCAGAAAAGTGATGTAATTGTCTTTCCTTGATTAATGCCATTTTTAACTATATAAGAGTTTGTAAGTCCCAGGTTGGTTATAACATGATTATGGTAATCAGTAAAAAGATCAGTTAGGATTTTAATGAGGTGTTGGGACATTTGTAGCTGTAATAGAGATTTTTCAAAAAGAATAGGATTGACAGAGTCATAGACCTTACTCATGTCTTGTGATAGTAGCCAGAGTTGTTTAGAGCTGCATAAAGCATCTTCTATAGTATTGTTTAAAATATGTATTGGAATTGATGTACTATTATCAGGAAGGGCAATATAGTTGTATAGAGATAAGATAGAGAGTTGGATAAAGATGCTATTAAGTCTATTAGTAAAGAGTTTTGTATAAAGTTTTTTAATGTGTTCAAAAAGGCTAATAGGTCTAATATTAGTAAGGTTGGCATCAAATATAAGTTTTTTTAATATTGGAAATATTCTTTTTTCTTTCTATTGCTTGGATATATGCTTTAGTTCAAAACATTTGTTGAATAATGCAGTTATAGTTGTTATAAATATAGGGCCTGCATGTTTTAGTATTTCATAACTAATACCTAATAGACCACAGGCTTTGTTGTTAGGAAGTTAATTTAGAGTTGTAAAAATTTCCTCTTCAGTAAAATTAGTAAGAGTCTGTTAGTACTAGTTAGATTTGATATTAGCTTTGGATTAATATTTATCTGATTAGAAGAAGTTAAAGATTTAAGTTTGAATATGATGAAGAGAGGTCTATTGATCAAAATGATTCTGAATGTGTTGTTTAATAAATGAAATTTTTGTAATAATATCAGTATTAGTTTTGATGTTATTAAATCTTACAGGGTCACAGTATCAGTTAAGTATATTGTTAATCATTAATATAGGTTTGTATTGAGTAGGTATAGCTGATTGTTGCTAAATAGAGGCTTTGGTTTGTCTGATGATGTTTCCAAGTTTTTTAAGATAGAAGTGTAATTGTAATGCTTTTGAGGAGAATATATGTTGGAGTTTTATACAGTAAATTTTTTATTTGAAATATATATATATGCAGCAGAGATAATACTAGTTTGGATTTTGTGCCAGGTTGACTCAATAGAGACAGTTGTCTGAGTTGAGAGAGAAGTGTGAGTTAATTTTAGATTAGATGAGACTTGGTTAGTAAAGTTTTGCCAAAGTTCATTGTTTATGTTTTTGCATTGAAATATTCTTCTTTTGGTGTTAGTAGTAGCTTTTCATTTGTCTGTAAAAGCATAATAGAATTCCTATATAGAAATAAGAATTTTATGATTACTACAGGTGCTAGTATTTGGATTATCAGTAGTATATGATATGAGGTAGTGTAGTAAAGAATGGTTGGCCCAAATATAATCAATACAGCTATTGTATCAATTACTATGCCAGATAGATGTTGAAGTATTAGTATGAATGACCAGATTATACATGTTATTGTGTTATAAAAAATGTAAAAATTTAAATTTGATAGAGTGAGATTGGTAGTTATTAGTTGCAGTAAAGTCTCTCATAACAATGAACAGTATATTTTTATGTTCAGCTTCTTGTATTTATTGTATAATAGTGTTTTGAGCCAGAAGTCTGAGTTGTGAATCATCATATAGTAGGTAGGTTGATATAATACAGAATTTAAAATCATGTTTGAAGAATAGATTAATTGCAATTGTATAATCATAAAATTGAAAAATGTTGTGTATGTGAGATTTAAGATAGTTTTGTATCATAATTGCAGTTTTAGCTTTAGAGTTACTACAACATGACCAATAATAGGAATAATGAGAAGATTTTTGTAATTTTATAGTTACATTATCTTAGAATATTTTTGGTTCAGTTATACCAATAATGTTTATATTATGAGATAGACAGTAGTCTTCCCAGACTTGTTTTTTAAGACCTTTATTATATCCTCTTATATTATATATACATATCTTTAAGGATAGAGGTTAGTAAGATATGATTATTGGATTATTTGTTTGTATTAGATTATTAGAAGAAGATAAAAGTAAGCTGTGATAATCTGAAAATTTTGGTCTTTGGAATAAGTAAGAGGTAGAGAAAAACTGATAGTCTGAGAGTGCTAATATGAAAAAAACTGATGTTTATATGTTTGATTTTAGTTAAATATTTGGATAATGCCAAATGGCTTGGACTGGTAAGATGAAGTAATTAGGGGTTTGGGTTTTGATAAAAGATAGACATAAGCTTCACAATAATCATTTTTAATAAAGATAGTTAATGTGTAGCCACATAAGTTATCAGGTAAGTAGCCAAAGCTGTAGATATGTTGTAAAAAAGTAATAATAGTTTGAGGATGAGAAAGTAGTAGTATGTGGTTATAAAATAAAAACTTGTTGTAACAAGTATGTTGTTATAGTATTGGTTAGCTATAGTGGTTTTATTATGACTTTCTAAAATAGCTTCTATTATTTGGGAATAATTATTGTCTAATTCATTGTCCTTTATAATTAAGTTAGTATCCAGTATATTATTGTTAATTGAAGAGAATTTAGAGAGGATAGATATAGATGGGTAGTAGGTATAACCTAATAATTATAAGAAGAAGTAATTAGATAAAGGTTGGGACATATATAGTAGGTGTATATAACATTCGCTATAGTCAAGTTTGATTGCTAATCTTAGTGCATAGTTAAAATTATTGTATTGTATAAAATTATATTAGTAGATGTGTTTTAAGAATAAGTTGAGTGTTTGTAGATTTGGAAGTAGAGATAGATTTAGACTTGCTAGCTATTAGTTATAGCATGAGTCTGAATTATATAATATCTTGTGAATTGGTTCTTATGATGCTTTTTTGAAGTTGATGATGAAATGGAATTTAAGGAAGTATAAGATTCTTCTGTAGTTTTGCTTACCATATGCTCAGCTCTTACTGCTGTAAAGAGTGCTATAGCCTGCTTTGTACATTGAGTCTGACTGTTATTAACTTGGTTTTTCATGTAAATAAACTTAACTACCTGTCCACTTACATTATTCTTTTCAGGAAATGGCTTATTATTAATGAAGGACATCATAATTCCAGAAGTGATGGCTATTTTTATAAGTACTACAGAAGAATTTATTAAAAAAGAGTCTCTTCTTTATTTTTCAAGAAGAGTAACTTTTCAATTAAAATAGGTATTTTGATTTTGATATTAAATTTGTTGTTTAAGATTGTTTTTGCCTTTGGTAAGGCTTTTTCTTTATAGAATTTAGTTATTTCAGAATAGTTTGAAGAATTGCCTCATATGCAATCAAAATATGTAATGACTTAGGCTAGAAAGTCAGTATCAATTAGTTTTGCTGTAAGAAATTCAATGGCTTGTTGTTTATCCATTTTGTCAATATTGTGGTTTTGGGCAGCAGTATTATGATATATAGATAAGTATTAATAAAAATAAAAGCCTCATTGTTTAGGGTTAGTTTTGATATATTAGAAAAACAAATGTACTCTTCTGTCTTTGTTGTTAGTTCATTAAGGGTTAAAGTAGGAATTGGTTTTGTAAATGTGGCTTTATGCTTGCCTTTAATATAGAATATAGATGTATTAAGAAAAGGTTCATTCTATGTTTCAGTATCTTCTTTGGAATAGGTTTTATAAGATGTTTAAAATATTGTTTAATAAGTATAGATGAGTTGTATATAGGTTGTGATATAAAAGTTTTCTTTGAATTAGTATTAGCTTCTTTTGTTTTTCCTTTTGTATTAGTTAGTTCAAGATAGAAACATTTAGAATCTGTACAGGTAAGTACATGATAGTTGGCATGTCTAAAGGTTTCATGGTGTCTTTCTTAAAGATTAGTTAGTTTTATAAATTCAATATTAGTTGGCAAAAGCTTTTCAGATGTGAGATAAAGTGTTGTCTGAATTCATATTTAAGGTAGTTAGATATTTTGGTTTTGTTAATTATATTAGAAAATTGTTGACTATATAATAGAAAAGCTTTTTCAAACCATTCATTAAAATAACTAAATGAGCTTTTAAGTGATAGTATGTTATATTTGTCAAGAAAAAGAGATTTTGGAAGATTGAAATTCAGTTTGATGTTGAATTGGTTATTCATTTTGATAGAAAGATATTATTGTTCTTTGTTAAAATTAGTAAACTCAGATATTATTTTAAACCTTTTAGGTCTGAGTTTAATATTTTTGGTAAATTTTTTATAGTTGATTGCTTGATAATTATTAAAAATATATAAAAGTAAGCAAGAAAGATTAAGACAAAATTGTAGATAGTTTTTAGTTTTAATTGGTAGAATTGTTACAGAGAAGGAAATATTTCAAGATAATTAAGTTTGATAAAGAAAACTGTCATAAATATATGAATAAGTTTTTTAAGACTTTCTTCTAAAATATTAAAAGGAATTGTTACAGCTTTATCTTTTTTGAGTTGTATTTTTGGATTAGATTAATAAGAAATTTTAGTCTGATACAGTCATTTGTCTAATTAACAAATAGAAACTAGCTTTAAGTGCATATTTAGTTTCTATGACTTCTTTAAGGACTTTATCAGAATAAAAGTTGTATAAATGTTCTTTAAGGAAATTAAAAAGTTGGCATGATATTTCAGTTTCTAATTTTATATAGTTTTGTATTTTATCAGTAACTGAGAAATTTGCTAGTCAATTAAATGATGAGTTGAGTTTAGGTCTTGTTGCTTAACTGTAGGTTTGTTTATTTGATTTTTGGTATTGTTGTTATTGTTTGTTATTAATTGGTTTATCTATAATAGAAGTAAGAAGTATAAGTTTGGAAATAAAAGAGTTTTTGGTGATAGGTTGTTTTTGATATAGGTTTTGTTGTTTTTTGTTGATTTTATTGATTTTGTTTTGTTTTAATAATCCTAGGAATTTTTTAAAAATTAAAATTTTCTTTTCTTTAGATAATGTAATAAGTTTAATTACAAAAATAGTTTAGATTTGTATAGGAGTAAGTGCTTTGGTTTGAATAATAGGTTTGAGTTTAAGTTTGTAAATACATTTAGGATATACTAAAAATCCTTTAATAATATGAATAAATTTGTTAAGAAGTGAGTGTGTATTATTTTCCAAGAAAGCACATAAGATGTTTTTATTTTAACAAATAATACAAGTATGTGCATAATGAAAATATGCTTGGATTTGAGAAGTTTGTATTAAACTAGATGAAGTTTTTTATTGAGTTGTAGAATAGTTTAAAAGGAATAGTAATGGAGGAGCAGTAGTTATTTTCATAATTGGTGATTGAGAAATAATTTCTTTAAGTTATCTGACTTGTTTAGATGTAATATTAATATTTATATATGTGAATTTTTGGAAAATAGGAGGACATATTGCTTGTCTAAATAGAATGTTAAGATTACTAGAAATAAAGAAGTATGTAATTTTTAACAATAATGGTAGACAATAGTAGGTTAAGTAGGAGTTTTAAAATAAAGAAGAGATTTAGCAATATTGTATTCAGATGAGTTAAATGCAAATGGCATTACTTTAAGTTGTGTAAGTTGAACTTCTCAGATTATTGTATTATAATGATTACTGTACTTGTTATGGAAATAGTCAAGATCAAAATGATCTAACTCTTGAGTAGTTAAAGTGGGTATCCTGTTTAATAGAGAAGAAAAATTACTACAGATTTACTTAAAGATAAAAATTAAAGTTACTTAGTAAGATTTTTTGTTATTAACTATTAAAGTTTTTAATATATAAAATTTATAATAGTGAGGGTTGACTTAACAGAGGTATGATGTAATACTGCAGCTGTTGTAGCTTTATGTAACATTGAGAACAATTTTATATAACTTATATAGTACAAGGTATGGCTGGTATGGCAAGTATAGCTCAATATAACAATTTAGTTACATGTTCCAAAAAAGCCTTGTAATAGTATACCAAATCAAATTACTAAAAAAAGAAAAACCAATTAAAAATTGTATGCTATTTTAAGTAATATTAATTGGTTTACTATGAAAATGATTGTAGTAATGATTTAATATTACACAAAAGTCATGTAAGAGAAAAAAAGGTGGAGATAAGTAAAAAAGAATTTTTTAAAGAATTTACAAGAGAGTCAAAGTTGTTTTTTAAGATATCTCCATTAATATTAGGTATATTTGGTTTGTTTAGACCTTGTTTTGATCAGAGAAATAGGCTCTATAACTTTTCTTAGAACTATAGAATAGGTTATAAAGCTAGTTGTTGAGAAATAATTAAAGAAAATGTTTAGAAACCCAAAGACTGTTATTGCAGTATTAAACTGTAAGTTTAAGAGTTATCTCTTTAAACCTTTTAGAATATATATAAAATTAGAAGCTGAACAAGTTTATTTAGATGCCAAAGTTAGTTATTTTAATAAAATAATCAGATATTAGTAATTTTAGTACTAATAAATTTTTAGTTATTTTTGTATAAAAATGATTTATGAAAAGAGTTCCCTACATTTTGTAATACTTATATTTTTATCTTAGCTATTTCTGTATATATTTGTTTATTTGTTTATTCACATACTTATATGGTCTAAAATAATCTGTAATTTCAGGTCAATGCTGTTTTCCCAAATTTTCTTTTTAGTTTCTATTTCGTTAAGCTTGTCTTCTTTCTACTTATTATGTCTTTTTTATTTTCTTGTTGTTATACTTACTAGATTTGTTTTAAGTGCTTTTTCTTTTATCTAAGTCTTTACTATTGTTTTGATACTTGTTTTTGTATAAAATTTGCTTTTTTTTGTGAATTTGTGTTTTGGTGATCAGTGAAAAGAGTAATTTATTTTTGACTATTATAAAATTATCTATAATTTTTATAATATTTATAATATTTTTTATATATAAAATATATATTATTTCTATTATATTTTTTAGTTTATATATATATTAACACTACATATATAGTATTTATTAGCAATAGAATATTTTTTATTCTTTTTGTTTTTAAAATTAAGATAAGGTTTGCATTTATCTTTATTAATAATTTGTTATAATAACTATATAAGTTGACACAGGCTAAAACTAATTTACAAATTTTTTACAAAAATAAAACTCAGACTATAGCTAAAATTATTATCTAATTTATCTAATTTATCTGCAATCTAAACCTATTAGAGTGGTTAAAACTCATCTTTTTTTTTTTTTTTTTTTTTTTTTTTTTGCTTTCACTAAGGCCATAGTTATCGGTGGCTATTGCCTTTATTGTATTTTAATTATAATTATATAACTTGTATAAGGTGATTATACAACTAGCCACATGTACAACTTTTGGTTGTTTAATTTAAGTAGTCTGCCTGCATAGCAGGTTCTACACTAGCTGCCATATCTGCAATCTACTAGGAAATTACTCATTTAAATGCTCTGATCCCTATACTTATACCAACAAATAGTGCACAAGTTTTTGTATATCTAAGTGCTGTCTAACCTAATTCTGACCTTCCTGTCTGTACGTTTGTCAAGCTGTTACACATTTCAGAGTATGTCACCTGACTGTAGGGCTTCAGAAGGCCCCTCTGCTATCTAACTACCTATATTTAGTATTTTGTTAATAGTGCTCACCTTTGCAGAGTTCACTCAGACCCCAGCACTAACTTTACAGCATATCTCTAGTACTTTAGTATACCCCTGTTTCCAACTTCAGACTTCCAATTCAGATAGCCCGATAGGACTGTAACCTGTTTCTGGTACTCCAAAGTCCTTTTTCACCAGTTCGAGACTTCCGATGACCTTGTTGGTGGTACCCCTCATCTGAGATTCTTGTTCACCTGATTTCTTCCATATTGGTATCTGTTTTTTAGGTCTAGCTTTTACAGTAGTACTGTTGAAGATCTGTGTTACATTAAAACTCATCTAAATTTGATAATATAAAATATGATTAGTTGGAATACTGTAGTTTATCTATTTGGATATCTATTTAGTTAGTTTTTTTATTGGCTTTTCCTTGTAGTAGACAAGTATAAGAATTGTAAAAGTCTTCTGTATATTGTTGGTTAAAAAGACTATATGTGCAACTATAAGTATATACTGTTCTGGCTTGTATTAAGGACCTAAATATATTTGTATAGTTTGTTTGTTAATTATAAGATGATTAGAAATATTGTTTTTTTGCTTCTATCCAAATAGTTTAATGCAGTAAGGTTTCAAAATTTGGTTGTAAATATTTTGTGATAATTGAATTAAAAATTTTATTGTAGTGTTAGTTGCTAGCTGATTACTAATTGTATATTTTTATATGATATTAATTAGTAAAAATGAAACAAAGTTTTGTATTATTGTATATATATTTGTATAATTTTTAATAAGATTGTTTGGAGAGAAACATAGATAATTGGTAAGTTTATTGTGCAATTCTTTTTAGTTGTACAGTTGTTATATCAGAAACAGAATACAAAGTATGTAGTATATAGTTTATAGTTAAGTTAATATGCATTTGTGATTCTCAGCACTTAATTGGTCCACATGACTCTATTTATATATTGTTATGTATTGCCTATTTTTTGCATGTTATTTCGCACCTTATAACAGTGGCTTGACTATTGCACCTTGATTATTGCATCTGTATTTATATATATAAATATATATTATATATACTATATATATATAAAATAAATAAAAATAAAACCCAGAACACTATTGAATTAGAAATTTTATAATAAATAATAGTAAAATAATAATTTTTAGCATAAATGCTAGTGGCAAAATATAAATTATCATATATGTTCATTAGATTTTGAGAATTATCTATTGTTTTTTATAGTATTTTTTATTAAGTTGCTTAAATAATTTAATATTTAAGTCACAGTTGAGGGCTTGTTGACTATAATTTTTATCATATTTCTTGTTAAGTTAAAATACTATATATGGAATGTAATTTACTAATGCTAATGCTAATTGTAATTTGATTTGTGAATATTAAGATACATGCTAATTATTTGAAAATATTAATTATTTAGTTCTAACTAAATATATATGCTAAATTTCTAATTTAAATGAGTGCATACTATGCTGAATTTCTAGTTGTAAAGTGAGTATACAATATGTTTAATATAAGTAATTCAAAAAACTTGACCAAAATGATTATTAATAAATTAAATGTATTCTTATTACATTCTGGTAAGAATGTGTAAATTTTTGAATTATTGTTATTTATATATTAGAAATAGTAATTGTACAGGCAAGTTAAAAATGTATATACAATTCTTATGATTAGATAATCCAATACTTTAAAAGCTAGATACCAGAAACAAAATGCTTTTGTATAAAAAATCCTGAAATTGAATGGTTGCATGACTTATTAATAATTTAATATTTTTTAAAAAAATTATAAATAAGTGCATACATCTGTAAAATCAAAGATGCTATAACAAACAATAATAAATAAGTTTTTTTAACACAAAATTAGTGTTTCAATATAAATTTTATAGCCTTAATGCTAAATATTTAGTAATTTTCAATTTTTTTTATCAAATTTTTTATCAGACAGATAAAATGATAATCACTAATCATTAAAGACTTAATTGAAAGAATTTATTAATCATTTCTAAATAAAGATATGTTTTATAAATCAGAATTGCTAAAATTTAAACTAATATTTGGATTGCAAGTGCTATTAACTTCTTTTGTAAAGAGTTATTTTCTTATACCAAAAATAGTTTGCAATGAAGAATATAGTTTCCTGTAACTGAAATAGTGCCTATGTAGATTTCTCCTATTTCTGATTTCATGCAACAACATTGCACAGCTACTTATATATAATTGTAAATAATTAAAGAATTGTTATATCATATTGGTAATAGTAGAGTTAAATGTAAGTAAGTTTGTGCAAGTTAGCTAATGCAGCTAACTGTTATATATATTGCATTAAATGCAATTAAGATTAGAATATGTTGTTGGATAAAAAGAATGTAAGTAAGATAATATAAGTAGTATTTCTAGCATCAGCATAATTTTAAATGTTTTTTCTTAATATAAAGTAAAACTGATATAAGATGTAGATCTTTTGTAATTGTTGTAAAGACAAAGTCAGATAGCATTTCAGTTAATTTGTAAGAATAGGAGAAGAATATTTCTTATTCAAAGTTAAAAGGACTACATTGCTACATTGTAGATATTATTAATGTTTTTAATAGTTCTAAATATAGGTTGCTTTATAACATATTTGTTATAATAGAAATAATATAATAGATTGTATATATTGGTATAAAGAAGGCTAAGTGTATATGATTGGTTTTGGTTTTTAGCTAGTTTGTTAGCTATGTCATTTAGCATATTACTACTATGTGCATTTACTTTTTGGAAATTAATTTAAATTTGGTATGTAGTAATAAAGTTTAGTAATATATGCCATATTGGCCAATAGTTATAAGAGTATAATTTGTTAGATGTAGGTGGTGACTGTGTAAGCTTATTGTATTTAAAAATTATTAATTGTAAGTTAGTATAAATAGTAATAGTACTCATTTTTAAATATATGCTAATAGCAGAAAAAATTTCTATAAGTTCTGCTTTGTATAATAAAACCAAAGTTTAATTTCTACTAAATATTGATGCAATATAGTCTTATTTTGAATTAAAATTCAACTAATACCTATGTTGCATCTGTCATTGGTAATATTGCTTATAGAGTCAGCAGTATAAAATGTAAATTGTGAGTAGTATGAGTTGTTTTGTACAATTTGTTAAAAAATTTGTGTAGCTTGATTTTGTACAAAAATATCAAGCATAGCATTATTGTATATAATTATATTACATTGTAAAGATATTGTAATAGGGTTTCATATTGCAATAGAATATTATAAGTTAAGTAGATTTGCATGAAAATTAAGTGTAATAGAGAAATTAGAGTTAACTTTCTGCCTAGGAATTTGGTTATAAAGTTGTTAAGAATATTAAATATGCATTTGTTTTAAAATTGAGATAGCATTCTGTGCATTGTTTGCAGGTATAGTTAACTAGAGAATATATAAAGTATATAAGGTATCAAAGTCAATTAGCTAATATGTTATAAAAATTGTGTCTTCTGTTTGGTTGTATTTTTTGCTTTGTCTATAGTAATATTGTTGTGTTTATGATTATAAGCAATTATCCAAGGTTTAGGTGTATTTTTGTAGTATTCAGTAGTGAATGAAATAGAGTTAGTGTGAGATAGTTGTAGTTGGAAACTAATTGATCTAGATTGATGATTAGCAATAATTGTGTTTTTTAAAGTGGTAAATCATAATGGTTTATGACTTTTTGATATATGTTTTTAGTTAAGTAATACAAAGTTAACATATGATGTTAGTTGTTCAAGATACATTATCTCTTTAGTATATAGTTGTTTTTTAAATTGTATATAAAGTTTATAGGTAATAAGAAATTGTTCAATTGGTGTATATAGATGTTAAATCATATAAGATCTAAAGATATTAGAGTTGACTAGAAAAGTTAGCTGAAATTTATTAAGCAGTTATATTATTTTATAAGTAGTTGTATTTTTGTTAAGTCTATCTATATATGGGTAAGGATGTTGTAAGATGTTGGTTATTAACTATAAGTTGTTTTTCAGTTGTTGAAGTCAAATATGAGTACTAATGCCTATTAAACTTGTTTTATTAATATGAAGTTTTTTTTGTTTTTTTTTGGTATTAAGGTGACCTTTTTGGTCTGAGCTTTTTATTAATACTTATATGGGTACATGTTTTATTTGGATGTATCTATAATGAACTATTAAATGAGTGTACAACTGGCTACATGTGTAATTTTTTTATATTACCTATTTAAGGAGTTCATCTGAAGGTTCCCCATCAGTTGCTATACTTAACACCTCTGCTTAGGTGTTCCATTTAAACTCTCTGATCTAACTCTGGTATTAATTTCACCAGGTTACAGACTCAGATCTATTCACTATCAACCATAGGATTATTATCCTTAGACTATTTTTATCTTTGAGGTAAACCTACCAGAGTAAGCCATATTCCTTTTTACTGCTAACCTGGTTTGATGCTATGGCTGAGACTAACACTTGCAGTCAGGGTTACCTCTTAGACTGCTATTACTCTTGTAAAGTTCACCCAAACCCTGGTACTCATCTTTCTGACTTTTTCTTTATTATCTCCTACTAGCTGCAACTCAGAACTAACTGACTTTCCAGACTCTCAATCCAGATAGCCCAGTATGATATACTTATATATCCTTTTTCTCCTGCGATTCTGTAGCCTAGTTGGTCATATGCTCCTCTACACATCTTTTGTTATCTGGTTTATCTGACAGTTCCTATAAAGGTGTTTCATGGGCTTCCATCAGTCCAATGGCATTATCGAAAGTTTGTGCTATCTCTTTACTCAGGATTTCCAAGTAAGTTTCTGTTTCTTCGATTTCTTAGCCTACTACACCCAGGAGACTTATCATGGGTTTGTACTGAAGCCTTATATGACAATGATTTTTTACATTTCTCTATGTACATGTACCATGTAACGTTACACTTCACATAGATGCCCTGAGCTCCTAATGTTAGGTGGGGCTTGACTTGGTGTACCTAAGATTACAGATGCCCAAAACCCAACCGATCGGTAGAGACAGTTATTGTAACACAGATATAATTTCCAAAATTTGTCGTCTGTGGGAATTGAACCTTAGACCTGCCACTTGGGGGTTAACAACCTATTTACTTCACTAGGTTGTCACACACCTATTAATATGAAATTAAAATTTCAATATATGATATTGTATTAGTATATTCTATATATTTTTAATACCATATATACAAAGGGGTGACAAAATTTTTTTTACATCTAAGAACTTGATTTATAATTCAAAAACTTACTAATTAATTTATATTCTTAATAATTCTATATTAATCCTTATTTCTTAATGATTATAACATATTATTTTTAGATTATATACTTGCATAATTAGCAAGTTATTTGATTTTACTTTTAGGATTTGAATAGATGATGTAAGTTTTTATATTTTTTTGTAAATATTTTAATAACTATTCAAATTTAATAAAATTTTAATATGTTATAGAAGAAGTTATTCTCTATAAAATAATGTAAATTTTATTTAATTTTAATTATTAGTTAATAAGAAAATTAATAAAAACAAAAATTTTATATTTAAACTTTAAGAT
>CAJVQA010002683.1:0-21342 GCA_910591915.1 Cetraspora pellucida | reverse complement strand
AGATATGTTTGATATATAAAATAAATAAAATAAATAAACTAAATAATATATATAAACTAGATATAATATAAAATATAAATGCTTCAAAATGAATATATTTGATATATGTTATGTATAATATTTCGCGTAGTTATCATCAACCAATCAGATCACAGCTTTCTTATTAATTTGATTATTGGATTCGATCTTGTGATCCTGTGATCAGAAATGGATGATCTATACCTCATTAGAACCATCTCAGTAAGCTGATTCGAATGGTGGTAGTTTCATCGAATTCTGTTCAGTGGTTCAAGAGTTATGGTCATTTTTGTAGGTTAACAATAGAAATAAGTATTTAGTATTTTCATATTGATTGCAAAATGAGCAGTTTGGAGTTAAATAAAGAAGAGGATAATAAATATTTAAATTGAACATTGTTGGTAAATTGTTAAGAAGTATTTTGTTTCTAATAGAATATAGCTTAAGATTAGAATTTTGAGAGTTGATAATTTTAGTTAATAGTAGGATATTTATAGTTGAAAGGTTTCATAATAATTTTAATTGAAGAAGTTTGTTAAATATTTGAATAGAGAGTAAGTTCTTATAGAATTTACATAGTTTATATATAATTGGTATTTAATTCTAAATAAAAAAAAAAGTAAGTAGAAGTGCTTAAGATTAAGTTTAAGTTTGGTTTTGTTAGCACCCTGTTTGGCAAGAATGTTAACTATATTATATAGAGTATTGTTTGAATGTGATTTGACTTTATGTGTAGTATAATTTATATTTTTGTGTTTTACTAAAAAATTTAAGATATGTATAATGTTCTAATTATTTTGTTTAGTTTATGAGTTATAGTTATAAGGTATAGAGTTAGTAAGAGTTTGAACAGTCAATAAGCTGTCAAGATAAATATGAATTTAATAATTGGCAGGTAAAATAAGAAATAAGAAAATAAGTGTTGCTAATTCTGCATGTATAAAATTTGGTATATGAGTTATAGAAGCATTAAATTTGATTTAGATATCATTTTCAAGAATCCAGGTGATGCCAATAGATATGTTATCTGTTTGTGAATTAAGTATTAATGCATTTGTATAAAAGTGTAGATTGTTTGAATTCAGAAATAGTATTTTTTGATGTAGGTTTATAAGCTGGTTTAGATATGTAGGATTAGGTATTGTATTTTGAATTAAAAGGATTTTAGAAAAAAGTAGTAAAAAGAATGGTAGTAATTGTGGAGTAGGTTTATATAACTTTATATGAATATTTTGAAGTGCTTATATTTCTTGGTTATTTATATTGAGTTCAAAATATTGTTTTCTTTTTTGTGTTTTGTACTTTAAATTAATAATTTGTTTATAGTTTATTTGAAATGTTGTAGGTATTAGAGAAATATTAATTGTGTTAGTTGTTGAGTTTATAATTTGGTATTTTTGAAAGAATATTGAGAAGTTTAATGTATTTATTATTTTGCCTATATGCCAATTTGTAGAAAAGATATATACTGTTCATATGTTTTTAGGATCATTAGATTAGAATATAATAAGATTAAGTGTGTTTAGAAATGGATTAATTTATTGAATTTGAAGATTGGGCCATATGTGTAAGATAGGAAACAAAGAAATCTTATTTGTAAGTATTTTGAACCAATTTGGAATAGGACCTTAAGGGAATTTGTAAGTTCTAAGATATATGTTTTTTTAAGAAAATAGATTGTGATTGTTAACAGTAAGTATTTGTTCAAGAAAAAGAATTTTATTGTTTTTAAGACTTAGAGTTGTTAAGTTGTTTAGTAATAGAATAAAATTATAAATATCATTTAATTGGTTAGTTTGTTTATAAGTCATTAGTTAGTTGAGATAAGAATTGTTGAATGAAATATTATATTTATATAAGTGAGTAAGCTGAAATATTATAATAAAGTTTGATGTTTTCTTGCAGTTTTCTATAACTATATTCTGAGTTAGAAGTAGTTTTCATATTTTAGAAAGCTATTTCTTAACACAGTATATAGAAATTTGGTTTGAAATTGTATTAGTATTAAAACATCTTTCTATGTTATTACTGGTAACTTGTAGAATAAGTTTGTTGAGTGTTGGAATATTGAGCAATTGCAGGTTAGTTAATGTATTATTATTTGTATTTGCAGACAGGTGAAGCATATATTTTGTATATTTTGTTAGGAGACTTAATAATTGTTTCAGTTTGATTTGAGAAGAAGAGCAGATTTAAAGTAAATATTCTAATAATAGTGATAAGATAGTATTAAGGAGTTAAGGTATTTGTATAAAAAGAAACTTTTTGTATTGAATAGTAGGAATAAATTAAGTTGATTTATTAAATTTTTTTTCTAGTATGAGTTTAGTTGAATCTTTTCTATCTAAAAAGATTTCTAGATATCTAATTGTTTCATTTGATTTATGAGATATAATTTGTTAATCATTGAAAATTATAGATATTAATTCTGAATTGGTATTAGGTTATATTTTTTTGTTAAATGTAATGTAAATTAGATCAGATTTAGATGCATTTACTTGAATATTATTTAGTTGGTAGAGTTCTGAAATATTATTTAAGATATTTTGAAGATTATTTTTAGATTTACAGTGCCAAACTGTATTATTCATAAAAGCAAAAGATGGGATTGTTATTTAAGTTTGTAAAGTTGTAATGACTGTTTTTAAAAGAGATTATAATAAAATTTTGAAAAGTTTGGAGTTATATTTTAAATTTATATAGCTAAGAATAGGATTATAGTATATTTTTCAGAGTAGTAAAGAATAAGTTTCTCCTTGCTTTATGCTTGAGTATAATGTAATTGGGTCATTAAAACTATAAGCTGTAATTGTTTTGGCTTTTCTGTCTTTGTAAAGAAATTCGATAAAATTTAAAGCTGGTTGGAGAATACCTATATGTTTACAAGCATTCAATAAATGTTTAATATTAATTTTGTTAAAGGCTTTAAACATATCTTGGAAGAGTATCCAAGCCTCTTTGTTATTAAATTTGTAATGTTCAATTGTATTAAATAAAATTTATATAAGGATGTGAGTTGAGCTATTTTTAGTTGCTACAAAGTTAAGATTACTTAAAAGTTTATGTTGAGTAATAATTTGGTTGAGGTAAGTTGTAAAATTTTTGTAAGCCATTTTTGATTGGTTCATAAGTGATATTGTCCTAACTTGGTCTAAAGTAAAATTCCATGAAGATTTTTTTGGGATTAGAATAAGGTTAGATGTTTTCTATATTGTTGGTACTTGTTATAATAACAGACATTTGGTTAAAAAAAGTCAAATAATGTTTATAATTTGTTTCTGATGGATTTGCTGCTTTTTAATTTGGGAGGTCATGTATAATTTTGTTTTATTCTTTTATAGAAATTTCTAAGAATAGATCAACAAAGTAGGGTTCATTTTCTGGTTAAGGTTTATAAATTTCATAGAATTTTGTATTTTCTTGAATTGGTTTATAAGTAGTTCCTTGAAGTAGTTTTGAAAATATGATAATTTCAGATGGTTGAATAGTAAGTGTACTATTAGATAGTAGTTGATCTAAGTTAATACTATTATTATATTTTTCCAAGATATTACAGAAGAATATTTTAAGATTTTAATAGAAGTTATTATTTCTTTCTTCTAGTTTGTTTTAAATTTCTTTTAAAGTGTTTTCTTGTTTTTCTTTAGAGATTTGTGTTTTAAGAATTTTGATTTCAAGAGTGGTATAAGGATTGGAATGAATAGTAGAGTTTGAATTGAAATTAGTTGATATTGGGCATAAGGATAGTAATGTAGTATTATTTGAATATTTGTTAATATATGATTGTAAATTTGTATAAAGTTGGGTTTGTTAAGAGTTGTTTTAAGTAGGATAGCTTGTTTAAGTTGTTTGTATAATGGTGTAAATATTGATTCTAGTTGTTTATTTTAATATTATTTTATTTTGAATTTTTTAAATAGAATATATTTTTTAGCTATTTTAGTTAGGATTTTGTTGATTTGATTTCATATAATGTTAAGTTTGGAGTTATTGGTAATATTTATAATAGGTATAAAAGTTTTGGTAGGTTTTGTTCAGTGTGATTTTGGTAGTTTTCAATTTGTTTATTTTCTGTTAGTTTCTATTGGTATATGGTTCTTGTTTGTAGAAGATAAATATTAATTTTAAATAGATTAATTGTAAATTCAAGTGAAACTATTGAATAATCTGATGAGGTAAATGGGTTTGGCAAAATATCAGCATAGTCAAAAAGTGTAATATGAATATTTGTCTATATTTAATTAATTTGACTGTGACTGTTATTATGTATATAGAAGAACAGAGGGGTTGATAGATAGAAAAGTCTATAGGTGTCATAGAATTGAAGAGATTTCAGAAATTTTAAGAGAGAGTGTTTAGATGTATTGAAATTTTTATATAGTATTCTATCTAATTTTAGATTGAAAACACTATTTAGGACTCCTATTAAGATAATTTTGTAATTAGTTTTGTTAAGAATAAGAGTAAGGTATAAAAGAATATCTTTTTGAAATTATTTTTTTTCTTGAGTTAAAAAATAAATTTGAATTAGCTTAACATGAAGATTTTTAGGAAAGATGACAATTTCTATAAGAAAATTTTTGTAGGTTTGAATTTTTTCAATATGTTTAGCCAGTAATTTGTGGATTAAAATTTATATTCCACTTTGGTAAGCATTATTTGGTGTTCAGAAGTTTTTATAATTTGTAAGTTTTTGTGAAAGTGTTGAAAATTTTGCTTCTTTGATTGATAAATGTGTTTCTGATATTCCAAAGATGTTTATTTGATTTTCTGAAATATAGTCAATTAAACTTAATTGTTTGTAGTTGTTTAAAAGACTATTAATATTAAGTGAATATATTTTAATTGATTTTATATTGTTTGAAACTTCTAGTTTATTTGTGTTTGTTGTGTCAATTTTAGTTGGAAAAAAGATATGTTCAGTTGTGATTATTGGTGGAGTGTTCAAAGATGGTATTATAGTAATTGAATTAGATAATTGATTAGACTTAGTAAAGGAGATAGAGTTTATATTAGCTATTTTCCAGTTTGAGATAATTGATAAGAGTGGGTGGCTATGTATTTTATAGAGAAAAGGGTTCAATATAATATGATTTGGTATTGTTGGTTCAATAGTATTTATGTAAATATGTGTTTCTGTTTTTATAGAGTTTATAGATATTTTAATTAGATTAAAGAAAGAATTTTTATGTAAATGTTGAATAAATTTAATAAATGTAACAGGTTCTAATAATTAACATAATTTGTGATATTTTAAGAATTTTTTATAACATTTGTCTATCTCTGTAGAAGTTGAAGCATTAAAAGTAGAGATAGTATTTGTGATGTCTTCTACAGAAACACTTACTATTTTAAGCTTTGCTTGCACAGCTATAGAGTATACCATAGCCTGTCCTGCACATTGGGCCTAGGCATCATATTCCTGGTTCTTTACTACAATAGGCTTTACTGCCTGCCTACTATTATCATTCTTTTCTAAGAATGATTCACAAATAATAGAAAACATCATAATCTTAGAAGTGGCAGTTGCTTTAATGTTTTCTGTAGAAAAAATTATCATTTCTTAATTTTATATTATTTATTAATAAAAAAGAAGAAAAAGTTGACTGTTCTCTTTAATTTTAGCAAAAAGACTTGTTCAAGATTTGTTTAAGGTTTTTTTGCTTTTGTTTGCTCTAGTTAAGTTTGAGTTAGTTAATAGCATCTATATAAGATTTATACATGTTATTGTTGTTGATATTAAGTTTTCATTATTATTAGAGTCTTTATTTCATATTTTGTAAATAGATATATCTAGTTTATTGTTTTGGTTTTTTCTTTTTTTAGAGAAACCTTCTATGTTTTCTAGTAAAACTTGTTTATTATAACTAAGTATGCTGTTGTTATTAGTGTTCTGTTGTGTAGAAACTACAGAAGCTATTGGATAACCATTTGTTATTATAATATTCTTTTTAGAGTAAGAACCTTCTTTGTTATATGCAATAAGTTTTTTTATATTAGAGTAGTTAGTAAACTTAATTTTTTGTATTTGCAGACTTCAATAGCAGAAATATTACATTTCTTATAAACAAGAAAAGGTATCTTGTTCTGATACTTTTTTAAAGAAAAAAGAACTCTTAGACAAAGTGTTTTTTTTTTTTTTTTTTTTTTTTTTTTTTTTGTTAAAGATCATACTTTATAGTAATACTTTATTGGCTTTTATTGGATTAGCTATTACAACTATTTTTACAAAAATAAAAGTACAACTAGTTATATATACAATTTTTAGTTGTCTATTTAAGCAGTTTGCCCTAAGGTTTTACACTAGATGTTATATCTATAACCTATTAGAAGATTATATATTTAAATTCTCTAATTATCTGCTCTGTTATAATGTAACTCCAACTAATCCTTATATATACCTAGCCTGTATACTATCTGAGCAGTATGGTATCTACTCTTTTTTGTACTGGTTCTTAGGCTGTTACACATTTTTAAGTACATTAGCTGCTAGTAAGATGCAGGTGATCCTCTATTGTTAACTATCTATTTACTTTTAGAACACTAACAAGAGCTATCTTTACAGAGTTCATTCAGATTTTGGTACTGACTTCATAGCATATTTCTAATACTTTTAATATACTTCTGTTTTGATCTCAGACTCTCAATTCAGATAGTCTGAAAGAACTGTAACTTGTTCTTGGTATATTGAGATTAGCCCAATATCCTTTTTCTCTAGTCTGAAATCTGGCAGCCTGCTTAATAATACACCTCACTCAAGGTTTTTGCCTGCTTGATTTCTCTACATTGGTATTCATTTTTTAGATCTAGCCTTTACAGTAGTACTATTAAAAATCTATATTATCTCTCTGCTCAGAATTTCTAAGTGAGCTCCAGCTTTTTAGTTCTATAAATTTTTATAGTCCAAAGACTAATTTAGATTTGCATTACCTAATACTAGTTTGCACTTCTCTATGTAACTAAGATTACAAAAATGTCTCAGACTGCCAGTTATGCTAGTGTGATTATAGTTACAGGTATTCTATCTCAATTGATCAACAGAATGCTGGCACTATAATACTGTCTATATATTACAGATAATTATCTAAATTTTACCATCAGTGGATTTTAAACTTACAATCTACTACTTGAAAGTATAACAACTCATCTACTTTACTAAGTCATCACACTTCTCTTAAATAGGTTAATTTTGTTTATTCTAAATTATTCTTAATTCTAAATGCAGATAGTCAAAAGAGAGAGATCATCAATCTTTTATTTTTTAATGCTCTAAATTAAATAAATAATAATAATAATAAAGCAAATACAACAAGACCAAAAATCAGATTTGTTAATAAAAAATATATTTTACATTTAAATATCAAGTATAAATAACAAACAATCAATTTAATAATAATCATTCTGACTAAATTTTTAAATTATTTAGCATACACTCACTTTACTACTAGATATTTAGTATAAGATATACATATATATATTTGATTAAAACAAAATTAGCATGCATTTTAAAATTCATAAATAAAAAAAGTAAGTATGATTAGTAAATGATTTTACATTTTATTAAATCTGAAAATGTAACTAATATTATATATCATAGATCCTGAATATTAGAAATGTAAGATATATCAGATATATTTGATATATTAAAT
This sequence comes from Cetraspora pellucida, assembly GCA_910591915.1. Lineage (NCBI taxonomy): Eukaryota > Fungi > Glomeromycota > Glomeromycetes > Diversisporales > Gigasporaceae > Cetraspora > Cetraspora pellucida. The sequence continues at coordinate 13,675 of CAJVQA010002683.1, read as the reverse complement.
ATATCTAATATATTACTTATATTGTATAAGTATGATATATGCAATATGTATAAAAAACTAAAAACAAAAACTATTATAAGTCCAAAGTGAAATTACATAAAATTTTTTATATTACACAAATGTGCAAATTAGATAGATAAAAAATTCAAAGTTATATTTTTAATATTTTTATTATTAATATATCAATAATAATACTTTTGGTGCATTAAAAACATAACTTTTGTATTACTTTAAATAGAAATTAAGCATTCTTTGCTATGTTTAAACAATTAGACTAGGCATGACCTATTGCTTTGCTGATAGTTTAAAGTTATTAAATAACAAAATTTATTAAAATTATTGAAATCATATAAAGTGCTATATATAATTTTTTTTAAATAAATTTAATTTATTGAATAGTATAAATTGAATATTACTTAATGTGTTAACATTAATATTTATTCTGTAAAGTTATGTGATAATAGTGAATAACAAAATTTTATAACTTATTCACAAGATTTTTTCATCATATAATAATAGCTAAATAGAATAAAGAAATGAATGTAATGTAAAGTTTAAGTCTTTTTAAAAAAGTATTATTAATTAAAAATTTTAGCTATGAAACTGCATTTTGTATTCTAATAAAAAAAATTAGCATAAAACTGTAATACAAACTATGATCATTTTTATTTTTAACCTTAACTCTAAAAATAAAACTTATTACTTTAAAGTTTTTACTAAATTTAATTGTTTTAAGTTTATATTATATTTGATTCTTCAATCTAATTAATCAAAAATCATGTAACAGAAAAAATATTGCAAGTAAGTTACTAATATCAAATAGTATAATAATATCTTTATAATTATACTTATTGATATTCTTAAAATTGATCTGTAATAATAATTGTCTGTTATTTATATCTGATATAATGTTTTATTAAAGTATATAATTTTAATAATTTTAAACTATTAGCAAAACAGTATATGGTAAAATATAAAATCGAATGAGTTAGTAAATAGTTAAGATAAAAAACCAAATGTAGTATAAATTTAAAACCCAACTTTTTTAAATTAAATTTATATATTTTATAAAGTTTAGCATTACTATAATCAAAAATCTTCTTTTATTTTCTTTTGCTTTTTTTTGTTTGTTTTTTTAGCTAACACTTTGCTTTTTATAACTTCAATAGTTAAAAAATTCATATAATATTAAAAAAGGTTAAAAAAGACTTATAATTAAAAAAAAATATAAAAAAAGATATTAAATTTTTTTTTTATTAAGAGTAAGGCCTGGCCTTGGTCTTTATTGAACAATTTAATATTATATTAATTGAAACATTTTACATAGATTATTACAAGAACCTATAGCTAGAACTAATTTATTCTTAGCTCAAAACTGACTAGAGTAGGCTATCAAACCTCTTCTAGGTTTAGTATTGTAATGTAAGAGATAGATATATTTGTAGTATAAAAATAGTTACCTATTTTTCATATTTACTTATAGCTATTTGATCTGTAGCTAGATGTTCAGGTACTGTAACAGTAAGTGTGTTTGTTAGTAAGCTATTTTGATGTATTGCTTTACATCTTTTTGTCTATATTTGTTTATATATATTGTTCAATATTTTGTGAAATAGATTAGTAAGTAAACATGGAGTAATGTTGCAGTCTGTGGGCATATTGTCATGAATCAGACCTTGTATTTTGAAAAGAAGTTGTGTGCACTTTGTGTTTGAGTAAATTGCTGCAATAAAGTAGATGTATTGCTGCTTTCAAGTTTATGCTTCATATCAAACTTGTATATAGTTTGTTAAATTAGCTAGTTAAAAGAAATAAGGTTTGCTGTGCATTCCAGCTAGTGTAAATTATCTTCTATGTATAATGTGTAGTGATTGCAAATAGGATTAGTATATGTTTTAGGTTTTCTATAATGTAGGTTTAGAAGTATGGATAGCTCATTTAGTAAAAACTTGATTTTGAAGCTTTTTAGTTAAAAATGCTTGAGATAGATATTATAAGTATTAGGTTTGTTGTTATAGTTAATGAATTGATATGCTAGATTCCAATTAGTATTTTGGCATATAATATTCCAATAGCTAATCCATTTAGGGCATGATATTTTGCAGTGTTTGTTGCATTTTGTAAATGTTGAATAAAATGATAAGTTTTATTTTTTATTAAAGTTTTATTCCAGATAAGATAGAAGTTGTTATTATCAAGATTATGATGAAAAATGTAAATTTTTATTGTTGTGCTTTGGTAGAAAGATGAGTTGTTCTGTTGTAAAGAGAGTAGTTATCAGGGTTCTCAATATAGAAGCATTTAATTTTAAAATGTTTGTGAGTGATTATTGTTAAAATTAGAAGTTTAAGTGGCCAGTAGTTGTGATTTGTAAACTAAGAGTATAATTTGGTATTAGTATAAGAAGTGAGTTAATATAGTTAATTGTGGGCTTGTAGGTTATCAAAACAGTTATTTAACAGTGTTGTGAGGCAGTAGTCAGTATTGTTATAATGCTAATAAGATATTCTCGAATAATTAAAGACCAGTATGTAATTTAAGAAGAAAATGTGATGTTTGTTGATGCCAAGGTCTAGGCAAATTGGGCCTGTGAGTGTGGTATATTTGGTTGGGTTATAGTTGCATAAAGGTATAGTTGAAGTTTTTTAGCTTGTGAATTAATTGTTGTAAGATGCAGCAACTGTGTGCTAGCAGTGTTTGGTATAAATAGTTAGTGTAGAAAGTTATTTGATAAAGCTAATATAGTTGGTAGATGAGAATTATTTTGTGGTGCTAAGGCAACATATGAGTAATGTTGGTAATTTGTTTAAGTAATGTAGTAGTTTTTGTTTTGTAAAGTATAGATGATGTTGTGTTAAGTTATTGATGTCTGTACAGCATAGAGATATTTTAAGTATAATTATATATTGCTGACTAGCAGCAGTACAAGAATATTTGCAGTTTAGACATTTTGAGAGTGGGGCTGTATATTGAAGCTCTGGTAGTGGTAAATGATAGTGTTTGATGTGTATTGTGTTATTTGAATTAGTAATTTTTTGAATTTTTCCTATAATTCAAATATTGTTAATTTGTTTAAGAATCTATATGCTTCTTGTTAATGTTATAGAGATTGTAGTAAATGAGTTTGGGATAATAATAGAGATAAATAGTGTTGTGAATGTGTAAAATATTGCATAGTTTATGAAACCATTTTGGAATTTTACCTCTTAGTATTTTAAGTGTTTTATATATGATGCATTGTCATAAAAGTAGTTGTGTATTTGTGTAATTAGTAAGTTGTTCAATAGCATATATGTTTGTTTTGTTAGTTAGTAATTTGATATATATTAGTTTGTTGCAAAATTTGATTATCATGTCAATTAGGGTGCCTTTGTAAATGGTTAGTATAAGCCAAAAATTAGGAAGATTTCAAATCTGAATATTAAGCTAATGTGCTGCTTTGATTACCTGAGCTATAAGTGTATTATAAAACTTAGTAGGTGAAAGCAGAATATTGTTAGATGAAAATGTAGCATTTTGAAGATGTTAAATTATAATTTTGATAAATGGAGCTATTAAAGAATTGTTTAGTTGTATATAAAGTAATGAAATATAGTTTTGTATTTATATATCTGATAAACTATAAAGGTTGTAAATTTGATAATAAAGTATAGTTGAGTTTAGTATAATTAAAGTGAGTCTAGCTTTATGTTTTGCAACTTGTATATAAGAATTAGTTATGCCTTATATTGTAGATTGGTGCAGAAATATGTTCATAGTCCTATAAGAAAAACAAGATACAAGTACTATATAAATATATAGATTGTTTTTTTTTTAGTATTAATAAGATTAGTAGTTTTAGTAGTAATTTGTTTATAAATATGCTTATGGTGGTTTAGGAGTATGAACCAGCAATCAAGATAGTGAAAGGTATGCTTTAAAGGTATAGTATGTATGGTTATATTGGCAAAGTTAATTATAGGATTTGGATCTACAGTTTAATTTGTTGCTAAGATTGATTTAATGGGATTGACAGTAATGTTGGCTATGTTGTAAAAAGATTTAGCTAATTTACTATTTGTTAAAGGGTTTGTTTGTCAGAAGCTAGCTATAGGGTATCATCTATATAGGTAAGTACTAAGATATAGTATATAAGTGGGTGTTTAGTTTAAATTGCTGTTGTTGATATACCATAGCCATAAAATTTGAAATAAATATAAGTTATTAATAGATCATAATAGATATGCCAGAGCAATAGTATAATTGTTTCTTCTTGATCTATGCCATCTTGCACCTAATAGCTAGATATAGAACCAAGATTTATAATAACTGAATTATATCAGTTGTTGTAAATATTAACTATAAGTTGTAATATATTTTGGAGGATTTTTATTTAGTTTAGTGCATGTTGTAAAAGTAGAATATGCACAGAGTCATATGTCTTGCTTATATTCTGAGCAAGAAGCCAGATTTTTTGTTTTGTATTTGTGTTTCTTGAAGTATGTTTGTAAGAATTTAAATGGGTTGTGTAGTAGATGAGTATGATAGAGCAACAAAGTTATGTAGATTGAAAATAGGATATTTAGATATCATTTTAGTAAATCTGTTAGTAATAGTTTTTGTAAAAATTTTTTATGTATGTTTGAGAAAAGTTATAGGTCTAACATAATTAAGTTAGCTTATAAAAATGAGTTTTTTGAATATTTGATATATTTTGCTTTGTTTTCAAGCAGTTGATATTTTTGTAGTATTTAAATATTTGTTAAACAGAATTATAAGAAGATTAATGATTGTAGATGAATATGTTTGAGTATTTCATTAGAAATAAGTATAAGTACTGTTGTTTTTTTTGTTTAGTAATAGGTTAATAGTACTGATTATTTTCTGTTAAGTTATAGGGTCTGTTAGAGTATTGTACTATAAGGGGAGTATGTTAGTTTTGAAAGTATATTCACTTTTTTATTGTTCTCAGAGAGCTAAATTGTGTAAATTATATTTAGTCCAGTTTGTGAAATAGTTTTTGATATGTTGACAGATCTCTTTTAGCTCTGTAATTATAGAGTCTTAAAGTTTTATATTATCAAATAGCATGAGATCTGTGTGGCAGTTAATTATATTGTTAATTATAGTTGTTGTATTTGAAATAAAATTGTTTAATATGTTTAAACATGTTGTGTAATTTGTTATGAAATTGCCTATTGGTTTTCTGAATTATGAGTATGATATAGTGTTTTGCAATGATTTTTTATTGTGTTAATGGTAGTAGAAAGTTGGTTGGAATCAATATCAGTTATAGTAAAGGTTATAATAGATAAGTTTATAAGAAGTTGTATGGTTTGTATTTTTTGGTTAATAGTATTGATTGTTGTAATATTAGTTAAGTTATTATTATAAGGAAGATGTTGAAAGTTGACATAAGTGTGAAATATACTATCACAGATAGTAAGTGCAGAATGTGTTTTTGAAGCAGTAGATAAGAAGTTTTGAAATTGTTTTTGAGAGTAAAAGGTAAAAGGTATATGTTTGTTTGCTGCAATTAGCACTGTAGATTGGATTTAATGCCAAAGTTGATTTATTGTAAGTGCAGAATCTGTCACTTCAGTGATAAAAGATAAAAGTTAATATAGCTTTTTTGCTAAAATTACTTCCATAGTTCATTAGTCATGAGTTATATTTAAATATTTTGTATTTGTATTTTTTATATTATTTAGTTGTTATAAATAATATAGTGATTACTATCTGTAATTTCAGATGAATTAATAATATTAGGAATTGTAAATGTATGTGAAATCTGTTGTAAACCCAATTTTCATCAATTTGGCTAGAGGGATTATTATATGTCCAGGTTGGAGTGTTGAGATAATGAGTATGTACAAGAGGGATAAAGTTGTATGATAGAAGATATTTATATAAAGTAGATTATGATGGCCTGTTAAGATCTTAATTAAAGTCTTCCATAATTAATAATATGATGTTAAGTTTTTGTGCTTGTGTAATCCAAGAGATAATTTGGTTTTATGTTTGGTTATTAACATCAGAAATTTTTGGTAGATATGTAGATATAATTTGAATATTGTTTTTATGTGATAGATAGAGGTCAATTGCAATGGCAATATCATTAAGAATTTGTATATTTTGAATATATATTGTAAGTAACTAATTGATAAGAACTATTGTTTCTGCACTTGATTCTCTAGAGTAGTTTGAGTTAGTAGTATTGTTGTTTGACATGAAATATTTGTAATTATTGTTGTAAAGTATAAAATAAGTATATTGAGATTATGCTAGTTTTGTTTCTGTAAGGAATATTATATCAAATTGTTAACTAATGCAATAGTCCAGCTATAGTTCTTTTTTAATAATATTGTTGTATTCTTAAATGTGCTGTTGTATATGTGTATTGCTTTGCTGATAGAATAATGTGCTGACATATTATTAAAAGATATCTATGGCCATCATGTTTATTGTAGGTAACTAATTTGGTGATGTAGTAAAAAGGTCAAATATTTTCTAAGTAAGAGTAGATAATGGTAGTAGCTTAAGTAAAGAGTTAAGAATTGTTTTAATTATATATATTTGTTTAAGAATTTGTATTGTTAGTATAATTTGTATTTGTAGAGTTATTAGAAGTATAAGTTGTATGTTGTTTAGCAATAATACTGAGTTAATATCTTTAATGTTATCTGATATAAGTGAAAGTGCTTATTTTGTTATAATTAGAAAGTTGGGCTGTAAATCTTGAAATACAGTAGGTGATCCAAATTTTGTGATAGATTTGTTAATTAAGATGAAGTAAAAACTTTATAGAAAGTGTAGTAGTTACTTTTTTGAAAAACAAATTTGCAATAGTATCAATGAGTTTATTTAATATTAAGCCTGTTAGGGTTGAGAAAATTGATGTTACATCAAATCTATTATGAATAAACAAGCTGTAAAGTAGTTTAATTTAGTAGTATAAGTTGGTTATAGTATTAGGTATAGTATCAAGTGTATTTGAGTTAAGAGTATGTTGTAGTAAAATATCAATAAAACTAAGTAATAATTGGTTAGATAGACAAGTTGTCTAGTAAAAGTGTTAACTAATTTGGTAGCATTAATGACAAATAGGTAAATATAAAGAATAGCATTTATGTAGAATATGTAGATTAGAATGTTCATCTGATAGAATTTTAATTTTAAAAGATTTAAGAGTAGAAGACTAAAAACTATAAAAAATATTGAGATTTTTTGATTATTGTTAATATAAAGCCAAGTGGCTTGTCAATTAACTTGGTTAAAGATTTTGTGCCATTTTTGAAAACAGTTTGTGTTATCCAGAGTGCATATATATATGCATAATATATTGTATAAATATTATAACAAGTAGGTAACTCTAAGAGAAAATTCTTGAAGTTTAGAGTATAAACTAAGTAATATTATAAGATATAAAAATAAAGTATAACAGGTTGTAATAGTTACATGCTAGTTGGTCAGCAAGATTGTTATATTTGTTATCTTAATAAGCAGTAATTTTGTAGAAAATAATATAGATATTATATAATTTGATGAAATTAATAAGTATGTTCCATAGTGAGAAATATGGTATATGAATATATAATATAATTGTTGTTGAATTTAAAAGACTATTTTATTTAGAAATTACAAATTGTGAGTCTGTATATATGTTTATAATACAGTTTCTAAAAACAATTATAAGAACTGATAAAATAGCAATAAGCTCTGACTTGAATAAGCAAGGCCAATATTTAGTTTAAGCTTAAAAGGTATAAAGTATAAAATCATTTAAAATTTAAGCCTATCCAATACATATTGAGCATTATGAAGTATCCAAGTTTATGACTGAGCAATCTATATAAAAGTAAAGTTCTGATAAGTTGAAGTTATAATTAGTAATTTGCTGATAGTTGTTTGTAAATGAACTGTATTTAAAGATATTTAAAATTGAGTATATTGTAATAGTAATGTTAGAAGAATATGAGTTTGAATAAAATGTCTAATTCCAATAGAACATATAAGGTCAAGATGGTTAGCATTAAAGTTAAGAGTTTTGTTATATGTATTAACTTGATTATAAAATTTAGTTGAGACATTAATAGAAATAATAATTGTGCATTTGTTAACTATTGTATAAAAATTAAGATAACAGCCTGAATATGCATTTGATTAAATAGGTGAAAGAGGATAGAGATGAGTAAATTGTAATTCAATATAACATTGCCAATGAGTTATAAAAACAGTTCCAGATAGTGAAGGCTGTCTTCTAATTTTGCAAATAATAATTTGATTGTTAAGAACTATAATAAGCCATGTTTTTTCTGTGAATAAAAATATTCAGTTGTATAACTATAATAATTTGTGTTAGGTAAGTGTAAGTTTTGATAAAGAGTATAATTGTAAGAGTAACTTGTAACATGGTCCTCCAAATAGTTGAACCAGAATGATTGTTTGCCTTTAGAAATTTTGTTTATGTATAAAGAAATATATTTTCAATCTAGAAGACATAAGTTATCAAATGTAGTAAGTTGATCTAAATATAAAATGCTATGATGTCTAATTTGTTTTTTGAAATTATATATTTAAAGTATAAGAAAAGTAGTAATTCAAGTGAGATAGAGCCCTCTTGATAGTGCATGGAATGTTGTATAGTAAATTAGATGTGAACATTATGTTAAGATGTTTAAAAAACTAAATAATCTTGAAATTAATTATATGTTTGTTAGAATCATCAATAATAGGATTATCATATATTAGAATACTGATAGGTGACCATAAATTATTTTAAAGTTGTTGAAGTTTACTGCAGGTCTTATTCTCAAAAGGTCAGGTGAATTAAGTCTTTTAGTAAAGTTTATAATATAGTGTTATAACTAAATATCTCATATATTGCAAATGTTGTAAAGTTGAAAATGAAATAATGTATTTGTAGAGATTGTGCAATTGAGTTTAGCCTTATTTTTAATAAGTCCAATATGGCTTATAAGAATTTTGGTACATGTGTTTTGACTAAGAAAAATGTTATGAAGATGATACTCAATTGTAGAAATAATGATAGTATTAATTATGTATTATGCATATATATCAGTAATTTGTTTAGTACTTGCAATTTTAATAAGATGTGATTACTTAGCAGTAATAAGTTTAGTTTGTTTAATTTGTTTGTTGTTAAGTGTGAACAGTAATGAAGTAATAAAAATAACAAAAGTAAGAAAAATAAAATAAATCTTACTTTTTATATAACCAATTACTCAGGTAGAAGGCTGGACCTAATTTTAATGATCAGTCATGTGTAATATATGCCTAATTTCAGAGCTCACATTTCTCTTCCGCTTAGTTTATGTGTAATATGCATAAATAAAAGCACCACAGAAACTTCAAGTCATCATGCTTCAGTAGTGAGTTCTTCATAGATTAATTACTAAAATAAGTTTTCTTTTGTTTGTCTTTTTGTTTTTGATCTATTCTACTAACACTTATTTTTTATTCATTATTCTCTTTAGGTTTGTCTTTCTTCTTAGATGGTGCTTCTGCTTCAATCTGCATTGTAGTTTCTTTGCTGTTAACATCCAACTTTCTTTTACTTTGCATTCACTTCTTAGCATTCTCAGGTTTCAATCACCTTCTTTAACTTTATTAGCCTCTTTTTCTGATGATAGCTTTTCTTCTGGTAGCATTAGTTTAGATTCTTTCAGTATTGACTTCTCTTGGAAGATGAATTTACTAAATTCTTTCTAGCTATTTATTTCTTTGTCTTGATTTCATTTTTCTAATTTTCACAATTTTTCTTCTATTCTACCAGATTTCTCTTTGACTACTTGATTTGTTCTAAATTTTAGAATAGGAGGTTCTTCAGGTTAACAAATTTCTTCTGCTATAGTAGGTTCTTTTATTATTTTGGATCATCTTAGATCAATCTTTTAAGCCTATTAACTTTTCTATTCCAATCTTTACAGGCTTTGTTCAAGTTTTTTAATACAAAACATTGGTGGCTTTGCACATTAGAATCTTTATCATTAGTAGCTCTTTAAAAATATTCAAATATCTTACATTTAAGTTCTTCAACTCTAATTCTTTTGTTTTCATTCTTTTCAATTTCAGTTCCATCATTGTTTTCATTACAGGTTGTATCATCATTGTTGTTATCATCATTGTCATCTTTATCACAGTTTATATTATTATCATTATTATTACTATTAGCATTATTATCAGCACTGTTATTATCATTGTTATAAATATTCAATACTTGATGGCTGTCCTTTTCAACTTCAATTCCATTTTTATAACAAGATCCAACATAATATGTTGCATCAACATTTTCCATTCTGCTAATTTTTGACAGTATCTAAAGACTTTGTGTTTATTTCTTGTGACTTTGATTTCATTCTAATAATAATATTCAACTTCTCTTGTTCTATCAATATTTATTATCTTTGTAAATTTTAAATAATGTTCAAAGGTTTTATATTCATCTTTTTTAGCTCTGATTCTATTTTGATAGCACTGTTCACAGGCTTTACAGTTATCTTTTTCAACTTCTATTTCAGAGAGTTTCTTATTTGGTTTAGGTGTTCAGGTTTTTAGGGTTTTCAGATAACTGTCAATTAACTTTTCTAGTGCTATTTTAGTATTTAGTTCAAAATCTTGCTCTTGTTTTAGGTTTTTTCTTTTATAGTTATTGCTAATATTTTTAGAATATAATATGATTTGAGAACTTTAGTTATAGTTGGTTTTTTTGGTAGGGCTTAGCCAGGCTAATTTTGAAAGCATGTGCAAGACATTTTCTTTTGAGAATAATGGTGAGTATCCTAATACCTGATAAATTAACATTTAAGTAAACTATTTCTTCAACTTTGAAATTTTTTAATAATTTTCTAACACTTTTAAAATAAATTCTAGAGACTGTAGAATTTGTTTATTGCTGATTTCATTATTTTGGAATTTTTTATCAAGGATTTCTTGAAACTTTATAGTTTGTTCTTGGGTAAATATTGCAGTTAGCTTTGCACATTTTTTTTCTAATTCTTTTATACTCAGATCTTTATTAATTATTCTATTTTTTCTTCTATTGTTGTTCAAATACAATGTTTTTTTTCTATACTCTTTTAAGACTTTTTTCTATCCTGAAAACTTCTAATATATGGGATGATAGGATTTTTTTATTAAGATAAGTATTCCTTTTTATTTATTCTTATGATAAGGCATGTACTTTTACTAACTCAAATTTTTTTTTGTATCTTTCAGTCATCACCAAATATATTTCAGTAAATCAGTGAATCTGTTACTAATTTCATCCAATTCTCATATAACCTATAGTAGCTAAGTTGAAATAGACATGTTAGATTTGGCTAGTAGTTAATTTATAAGTAAGTACTACTCTTCTCTTTTAAATCCTTTTTTTAACCTATTCTTCTATTAATCCTTGCTTGCTCTTGTCTTTTTTTTACTTCCTCAACTAAGAGTTATAATACATCGAATTAAGTTGAAATTCTTCTCTTCATTAATAACTTGGTCATATAATTTACAGCAACTGAACAAAATGCAGTTTAGTAGGTGTCAAATAGATAAACAATAGTTAATAATAAGGGTTTTAACAATAGTTTTTAGTTTAGGTTGGATGATAGTTCTATTTGTAATATAGGTCTGATACTTAAGTTTATTAAGCAAAAATATATTTACTTAAGGATATTGTTAATCTATAGTTTTTCCTTTAACCACAATAATAATAGAAGCTGCTCAACTATAGTATGATGACTATAACTTGACAGGTTCTATCCAAAAGTCTACACAAGACTTAAAAAATACTAAGTGATTTGGGATTTTAAGCAAAGGCAACAATAGATAGTATATAAAGATACTAAATATTGCATTCAGTTTATTAACTATGAAATGTATGAAGACACTTCCTATTGAAGTGTATAGAGACACTTAACTTTCTTGAAGGATCAGAAAGCAGTGCTTTTATAGATATTTTATATGTATAAATTATTACAATAAAGATAAGTTATTCCTATTGAATATGCTAAATATAATATAAATGATAAGAGATATAAAAGATATGCTATATGTTATATATAAGAGATATGATATATATGAGAGATATCTAATAAATAGTATATATATGATATATATGAGATATGAAAGATCTATGATATCTATGATATTTGAGAAATTTGAGAGAATTGGGGCTTAGCTAATTTAGCTATTTATATCCAAGTTACATGTACTAGATTTAGTACTTTATCAAAATTATCATGATCTCATAATCCTGTAATCAGAATCACATGATTTTGTGCTCATTAGAACTGTCTTGATGAGCCGAATTTGATGGTGGTTGTTTCATCCAGATTTGTCTGGTACATCAAAAGTTATGATTGAAAATATAAAACTTCTAATGTTAACAATATCATTCATATTTTCTCTTTCATTTTTTCTTGGCAGAAAGCCCTTTATTTATAATAAAACTTTTATTTACAGTTGAGGATAATTTCTTCTATATTATCTATTTATATTATATAATTATTAAAACTTCTTTTACTTCTATTCTAAAAAAAAACTGAATGTATTATATACTATCAATTAAACTGAAGTAATAAAAGCAATAAAAGCAAAAACTTTCATCATCACTCTTTCTGCTGATCACTTTTTTCAAAACACAGCTAAAATAAATATGCTAAAAAACACAAAACTGATACAGTAAACTATATTGAGACCTCTAAGAAAAAAGACTCAGCACACAAAACACAAATACTTTGTCTTAGCAACAACATAAGCAAAGTCTTGAGAAACAAAACTTTTTCTGGCTTTAAGAAATTTTAAACAAATTTTTGAGGAAATCTGAAAAGTACGCTAGATCTAGAAAACAACAACAGAGCACATGATTAGCTATCAACATAAACAACAATAAACAACAGTGCATCACATTAAACAACAAACAACTATATTAGGAAATATAAGTAAGTACAAGCACAGCCACTAAATAGATGAACGAGCAATAAGAAAGTCTAGAAATGGAAGTACAAACAAGAATAAGATTGCCATTGGACACAGATTTAATTCAACATATCAGAGGGTTTGGAGATAGAAACCATAGATATATAGATAGCAAGATACTAGATAAGATTTTGTCAAAACATATTAGAAATCCAGATAACCTAGAATATATAGCAAAAGATCTAGCGATTTACGATCCAAAAAATATTACAGTAAAGAATTTACTTCTTTATGGCCAAATTTTTGAAGTGCTTAGAATAGCTGAAATGTGCACATTGCCACATAATATTATTAAAGAATGGGCAACAAAGCTATTAGCAATAGATGTGAACCTAGGCTCTTTCAATCCTCAAAGAAATTTTAATGAGAAAGAAACAACTAAAAAAGAAACAAAAATAAAGAAAACTAAAAAGGTTAAAGAAGCAGAAAAGAAAGGAATTGTCATGTCAGAAAAAGGAGAAAGAAACCAAGAGCAAGCAAGTAAAAAAGAAAAGATGAACCAAGATCTAAAGAGAATTATAGGACAAATGAAAGAACTGAGTATCTCAATTACACAACAATCAAGTTCTAGTAACTTTCAAGATACAGTTTCAAAAATGTCACTAGTGAGTACAACAAAAGAAAAGACCAATAGTAAAGAAAAACAAGCTGAAGAAGACCAAGAAACATCAATAGATAACAGAATATACAACTTAAAGAAAAACATTGA
>CAJVQA010002682.1:0-21344 GCA_910591915.1 Cetraspora pellucida | reverse complement strand
AAATAATATTTTCTAAAAATGTAATAATTTTTTAAATCTATTGCATAATTTTAAAAATAGAAATATCAACATAAACTTATTTAATACATTTATTTAATATCTATAGAATAAATTTTTATATTACTACATATTTGTACATATATTAATAATATGCAAAGTTGATTTTTATTTTATTTTTTTTATTTATATAATATCAAATAGGAAAAAATAGTAATATATAGATAGGGATGGGGTCCCGTAGCTTAGTGGTCTAGGTGCTCCTTCCTTCACAAACAAGGTCAGCAGTTCAATTCCAGCTGAAGGCAACTCTGTAATCTATGGAAGTATATAAATATACGTGAAGCCCTGTAGCTAAGTTTATATGATTAGAAGATCAGTATATAAAGAAGTTTCTGAAAAAAAAATTCCTGAATTAAGAGTTGGCACTCGATGCAAAAGAAGCAGTGAACATATCAGAAATGGGAAGAAGGCACACTAGCGGGTTATATGGTAAATATAAAAGGAAACTATAGAAAAGGAATGGACTTACCGAAATTTGAACACTTCTGTTATCAAATCAGTTCTAGTAGATACGAGATATACTAAAATTGGATAAATCTAAGGGGTAATCTTAGTACCATACTTAGTAAGTTTGCATCGAAGGTAAATTCGAAAGGACTATGGATACTTAGTAACATCCAATAAGGTGGGACTTAGATATAAATAGTAATTAGATAGCCCTAACCTGTTCTGTCATAAACATAGTAATATACATTGTATATATATGCAGTTAAGTGTTGAAAATTAGAAAGTTTAAATAGGGAACTCACAGGCAGGTCTCAGGTATGGCATCTAGTGGGTAACCTATGGGTGGAACCCTTAATTAGATAATGACTAAAGTTATACATATGACTAGTTGTACTTTCGTTTATATACTCTGTATATATATATAATCTTATACTACTACTAATAAAAAGATACACAGGCGAGACTGCCCTTAAAAAAAAAAAAAAAAAAAGTAATATATAGGTATATCAATTGGATATAAATGTATAAGTAAAATTATTTCTAAACTACACTATTGTTGCTATATATTAACGACATCTAGTGTAATATTATCCTTTGGTTATCTGTATTAATTAAATCAACTATTGTAATCATTAACTACAGGAAAGAGTAAAAGAAGCCCTTAAGATTATTTAAATTAATAAAAACAGTTATATATAGTGAAGTTTTGAGTGAGAGTTTTAAGAATAAAAGGATCTATATTAGTATCAAATATAAAGCTAGTGTTAGAAGAGTTTAAAGATTGTAAAATAGATAATTGAATGTTGTTTTTCTTTTTTGTTAAGATGGTAATTCCTTGTGCTAATTTCCATTCATGTTGTTTAGTATTTTGGATTTGCCAAATAATAGTGTTAAACCAGTTGAGTAGAGAATTAGATAGGTGGATAAGGAAGTTGTTAGTTAGTTTTTTTAGACTAGGTTTTAGTTGTTCATATTGATTGAGAATTATTGTTTCTTAAATGAGTAAGAGTATTGTATTATATATAGTAGAGTTAGAGAGAGAATTTTGTGGATTTAAAATTTGTATTATTGTATGTAGTGAGGTTTCTAAAAGGTTTAATGAGTTTAGTGTATTAGAAATTTGATTGGTGAGAATGTTTTGTAGATTATAAGTGTGAAGTGAACATTGTAAGAGATGTGCAGTATTTTCATATTGGTTGCAAATTGAACAATTTGAGGTTAAGTAAAGAAGAAGGTAGCAAGTGTTTAAATTTAACATTGTTGGTAAGTTATTAAGAAGTATTTTGTTCCTAATAGAATATAGTTTGGGATTTGAGTTTTGGAAGTTGATAATTTCTGTAAGAAGTTGGATGTTTATTGTTAGGAGATTTTATAGTAGTTTAAGTTGTAAGAGTTTGTTGAATGTTTGAATAAAAAGTAAGTTTTTACAGAATTTTCATAGTTTGTATGTAATTGGTATTTCTTTCCAAGTAAAAAAGATAGATAGATAAAGATAGTCATGATTGATTTTTAGTTCAGTTTTATAAGCACCCTGTTTAGCTAAAGCATCAGCTATATTATGTAATGTATTGTTTGAGTGTAATTTAACTTTATGAGTAGTGTAGTTAATGTTTTTGTGTTTGATTAAGTAATTTAGAATATGAATTATATCCCAGTTATTTTGTTTAGAAATATTAAAAGTTTATTTATTATACACTTTATAAAAGCACTTTTTCTGGTACTACTTCTTTTTATTATTTAGTATACTTTTTTAGTTATCTTTAAACTTTTTCAAAAATATGTTTAATCATAAATTATAACTTCTATTTTTGATTCTAATTCTCTAATTATTTTTGTTTCTTTTCATTCTGCTTTTAATCTTGTATTTATTATTAACTTGCAAAACAATCTTGTTAGTATGTTAGTACATTTGTTTTTTCACTTTAGGCAATACTCTATCTCTTCACAACTAACTTCTTTAGTCTGTATTGTTCTTTTACTTGTTGCATCTTTTTTCACTAGACTATCTGCTTTATTATTTTATTTATTTTTACTATAGCTTTAATCTTAAAGAACTTTATCTGAATGTTTTTTGTTATAATAAAATCTCTAATTTTCATTATCTATATTGTATTTTTCTTCTTGAAAATCTTATTTCTGTTTATTTGCTTTAAACCTTTGCTAATGTTTCTTGTTGCAGCATTGCTGTTTGTATATATTTCTATTTGCTTTTTTTTTAAAACTATTAAGATTGCTGCCCATTAGGGCTCTGCAAATGCCCATGCCGAGCAAATTGGCACTATGCCAGGCACTAGTACCTCATGCCATGCCCATATCTATAGGCTCAAAAGTGCCAGGAATTATTATAGGCATAGGCACAAATGCCAGACATTTTTATAATCATGGGCACAAATGCCAGGTACTTTATAGGCATAGGCACAATATGCTAGGCAAAAAGATGCCAAAAAGTACCAGACACAAGTGCCAAATAGTACTAAACATATAATTAATTAATAAATAAATAATTTTTGTGCTCATGCTCATGCCCATGCCAAGTTTTTGTGCTTGTGCCCATGTCTATGCCAAATTTTTGTGCCTGTGCCCATGCCTATGCTATATTTTTATATTAGCATTTATGCTCATGCCAAAGCTTTCATGTTCATGCCCATGCCTGAATTTTTGTTGGGCATAGGCATGAGCCCAGGTTGCAGACCCCTACTGCCCATATTGCTACTAACTCTGCTATTGTTAATGTTTGCTATCCTTTTAATTTTAATGCTAACTTCTTTTCTGACTATTTTTGTATTTCATCAGTTTGTATCTATTCTATGATTATACTACTTTTATTTCTTGTATCTTCTTTAGTTTTTAAGTTTGCTATTCTATCTGTGTATATTATATATTTGTTTTTGTTTCTTATTATATTCATTCTCAAAACTTCTATTATTTTTTAACTAATATTCTTTTTTAAATTTTGTTGTCTAATTATCTCTACTTCTAGCTTTTCTATTGTTCTTAGTCTCTTAAGCTTTTGTTCTTTAATTTTTAGTTTATTTATCTTTGTTACTTTTATTATTTGGTCTATTGTTATCTTGATTTTGTTGCTGCCTTTTTTTATTAATATATTTGAAATTATATTGATTCTGTTGTTTATTTTTATCTATTGCTAGTGGCTATCTTCTAATATTCTTTTTTCCTTATACAACTCTTATATCTGTTAATTTAAACAGCTAGTTTACTTTTTTTACTCTGCATTTGCCAATATTCTACTAATATCTTCTTTTTCTTTTTAACTATTTTTTCTAACTATTAATAATTTTGTGCACCATATGCTATTCATTCTTTTCTTCTTTTATCTTCTAAAATATACTCTTATCTTATTTGTATTACTTAGATATTTCACTTATTTGTTTTAAAATATCTTTTAATCTCTCTATTTTTTAGTCTGCTAAGCACTTCTAATTCAATTGCTTTGAACCATTTTGCTTTTTTTCCTTTACTTGATAGATTTTAGTAACTTTTTAGCCATTGTTATATAATTAGTCTCTTTTTTCTTGTATCAAGCAGCTGATTTAGATATATTAGACTTGCTTCATTTATTCTAGTTTCACTTTTTTTTCATAATTGTGTATTTATAAGTTCTTTTACTTTGGTTCTATATCCTAGCATTGTTTATAAATTATCTTCTGTTCTTATATTTATATTAAGCCTTCTTGTTTTTAGTAATGTTAAACAAGCTAAATTAATTTTTCAGATTTTTATATTTTCTAATATCTCTTCTATTTTCTATATATTTTCTGTAAAATCTGCTTTTTGGCAATCTTGTATTATCTTTAATTTTGTTAACTGTCTAAGACTGTCTTGTCTGTTTAGTTTTGCTAGTTGGTTACTTATTTGTTTTATTACTAATTTTTATTATAATGTTCTGCAACTTCCAAGTCTTTGTATTTTATTATGCAGTTTTCTAATATTCTTTGCAAATTGCTTTTTTGCTTTGCCAAGCTTATTATTAGTTAGTATATTTTACTTATACTTCTTTTTGACATTTTTGTTAATTGTAGCATATAACTTAATTTTGTTATTATTTATATATGCAATCTGGCTCATTGTCATGTTTTGTATCTAAGATCTTTTATTATTTGGCTAATTATTCTTTTAGCTTTCTTTTTTATTAGTACTTCACTCATTCTGTTATTTAGCTATATTTCTAATAAGCAGATTATCTTGTTTTTTATTTTTTCTATTATCTTGCTTTTTTTACAAATTATTTATCTTTCTTCTTTCTTTACTTTTGTATTCATTATCAACAACTTTGATTTAAATCCATTATTTTTATATCATTTATCTTAAAAAATTCTTCTGCTATCTTTAATATCTCTATTAGCTGTTTTTTACTATTTGTAATCCATATTGTATTATCTGCATATGCAATTGTTATTTGACAATACCTTGTGATATTGCTGCATTGCATGCCTTTTTTAATTTGCTGCTTTACTATATAACCTAAGCCTTTATTTTCTTGTATTCACTTTAATAGTAGATCATAAAAAAGCTACCATATTAATAAAGATATTACTTTACCTTGATTTATATTATCTTTTGCTGTTATTTTTTCTGTTAGACCATAAACTATGATAATTTTTAATTGTTTCTTATCAAACAAGTTCAAAATATATTTTATTGTTCTTTTAGGTACTTTGACTTTTTACAATGCTAATTCCAAGCTCTTAAGTAAAACTGAGTCAAATGCCTTTTTTATGTCTTGTAGAAGTATTTATACTTTTTTACCCTTTTTTTTTGCTTTTTCTATTATCATGTTAAGAATATGTACTGGCTGTTCTATTGAATTATCTAGAAGGCCTGCATAA
The DNA here is from genome assembly GCA_910591915.1 of Cetraspora pellucida. Classification (NCBI taxonomy): domain Eukaryota; kingdom Fungi; phylum Glomeromycota; class Glomeromycetes; order Diversisporales; family Gigasporaceae; genus Cetraspora; species Cetraspora pellucida. The sequence continues at coordinate 15,990 of CAJVQA010002682.1, read as the reverse complement.
TTTGGTTTTTTTAGTATTTCTTTTTTCATAAACACTTTAATAAGCCTTTTAGTTATCACTTTTGTTACAACTTTTTTAAAAGTCTCTATTAGTGCTATTAGTTAAATGTTTTTTAGATTATATTTTCACTAAAAGGGTGTGGCGATTTAGTGAAGTGGATAAGTTGTTAATCCTTCAAGTGGTAGGTTGAGAGTTCAAAACCTATTAATAGTAAAAATTTGAAAAACCACCTATGTTACATTGGTGTATACGGGCATCTGTGCAATGTTAGAGTTACATGGAGAAATGCAAACTGGCATTGGGCAGTGCAAACACAAGATAAGTCCTTGAAACCAGTATTATGACAACAGCTATCTATTGATCAGTTGGGATCAGTACCTGTAATACAGTCGTACCAGATAACTGGCAGATCATGAGGCATCTGTAGCTATGTAAATCTATGAACTAGGATAACTGAAAGCCCACTTGGGAAGACCTGAGTAGAGAGGTAACATGGATCTTCAACAGTATTACTGTAAAGGCTAGACCTAAGAAATGAATACCAATGTGGAAGGAATTGGGTAGGCAAGAACCTTGGGTAAGGAGTACCACTAACCAGGCTGCCGGAAGTCTCGAACCGGAGGAAAAAAACCTTGAGGGGCAGACCCTAGGGTACTAGAGACAGGTCACAGTTTTATCAGGCTATCTGGATTAGAAGTCTAAGGTCAGAAACAGGGGTATACTAAAGTACTAGGGATATGCTATGAAGTTAGTGCTAGGGTCTGAGTGAACTCTGCAAGGGTGAGCCCTATTAACAAGATACTAAATATGGGTAGTTAGTTAGCAAAGGAGCCTCCTGGAGCCCTACAGTCAGGTGATGTACTCTGAAATGTGTAATGGCTTGACAGATGTACAGACAGGAAGGTTATGATTAGGTTAGACAGCACTTAGGTGTATGGGAACTTGTGCACTATTTGTCAGTGTAAGTATAGGGATTAGAGTGTTTAAATAGGTAATCTCTTAGTAGATTGCAGATATGGCAGCTAGTGTAGAATCTGCTATGTGGGCAGACTACTTAAATTAGACAACCAAAAGTTATACGTGTGGCTAGTTGTATACTCACCTTGTACAAGTTATGTAATCATAATTAAAATACAATAAAGGCAATAGCTGCTGATAACTACAGTCTTAGCGAAAGCAAAAAAAAAAAAAAAGATTATATTTTTACTTAATATTTTAAATATTGAATAAACTTGTGCTATCTTCTATTTGGTTAATATCTTTCTTACTTCTAAACATAGATCTGCAAAATCTCTAAATACTTCTTGTATTTTCTTTTTTGCTCACTTTATCAGAATATAACTTATATCTGATATGCCTAGAGCTATTCTTGTTTTTAGTTCTCTTAATACCTCTTTTCATTTTTTTTTTTAATTTTTTTTCAACTTCTATATACCATTTCTCTTTGATGCTTTCTTATAATTTATATATTTCTTTTTATTCTTCTAATTTTGTATTTCTTTTTCTAAATTGCTTTTTGTAATGCTTTGCTACTCCTATTTTAACTTCTTTTAAGCTTGTTAGTAACTTTGTTTCTTCTTCTACTTGGGTTTTTTTTTTTTTTTTTTAACCTTAAGCAGTTACACTAGTACTTTATTAAGATTCTTGAAACTATATATATATACAATTACATAGAATTTCCCAATGTCTAAGTCTAGCATCACTTAGCCACCCTTATGATATCTAAGTGCAACCTGCCACACTATCTCAATTAGAGATAGACTGCTCATCTAACTACTTAAAGCCATATCAGAAGGACCTCTTTCCTTCTGTAACAAGCATATTGATTGTCTTCAAAGCTTTTTTCTTTATTTGGTTTACTTTCTTTATTTTTCTTTCCTTTTCTTCTTTTCTTGTTTGTTGATTTTTCCTTTTCTCTTTATTTATTTTCCCTTTTGTACAAACACCTTTCTTCATCTTGTTTGTTATATTATTCTTCTTTTCTCAGTCTTGTGTTTTCTCATATTGGACTCTCTATACTTGGTCATAAAAGGTATTCCATACTGTTCTTATTGCTATATTCATGCACTTCTGTGTTGCCTGCTTACTTAAGAGTCATTCAAATTTTTTTTCTATTTTTACCTTCATAAGTCCTTTTATTAGTACTCTTTATTTTTGATTTCTTCAGCTTCTGATTTCCCAAATAGCGTTTCATACAGGACTCATAGTGGAATTCTGTTTTTTTCTTCTTCTTTAAGCCTATTTCATGCTGCTGCTGTTGCAACTTTTTGAATTCACTTCCACAAACTTTTTTGTTCTCTACAGCTAGCCAGATGTGCTTGTGTTTCTTTTTCTCCAACTTAGCACATCTGGCACTTTGCTATTGTATATATTTTTGGTCTTCTTCTGTTTAACTCTTCAAGTGTTGGCAGTTTATCTGTTATATACTTGATTGCTGTAGCTCTTCTCGTGCTGAGTTTTCTTGATGTACAGTAAATTCCTCTTGTTCTGTTCATTTCTTTCCAAAAACTTGTCCAATTATGTAATGTGTTTTCTGTTTCTGGCTCTAGTACTTTTATTGAATTTGTTTCTTTCCAACTAGCCCCAATTCTGGCATTCACTATTATTTTACACAGAAGTCTTGCTGGTATATCAATTTTCTTATTTTTCTACTCTAAATGATACTCTATTCCATCACATATAACCTTTTCTGCATGTATTAAATTTTCACAAGTCACTTCTTTTTTTGCAAGAAAATCTGCTCTATCATTTCATTTATCTTTACTATGGCTTTTAACTTTAACTATTTCTGTCTTTATATTCTTGCTTTTGATAAAACCTACAATGTTCATTATCTACATTGTATTTTTTCTCTTTATTATACTTCATCTCCTATATTTCATATTGCTCTGTTAATGTTTCTTAATGCTGCAATGCTATTAGTATAAATCTCTATGTTTTTTCTTTCTGGAATTGTTAGAATTGCCACCTATATTGCTGCTAATTCTGCTATTGTTGCTGAAGGCAAACTTCGAGTCTGAATGCAGTCTTCTCCTCTGGCCAGTCTTCTTTATCATCTATTTGTATCCAGCCAATGCCCATCTTTTCTACATTGTTTTCTTTTCTTTTTTTATATAGTGCCCCATCAGTGTAGACAGTGTATTTTTCTTTGTCTCTTCTCTTGTTCTGCATTAGGATTTCTGTTAGCTGATCTGTAATTATACTGTTTAATCCTTGTTTCTTGATTAGTTCTATTTCTAATTCTTCTGTCAGCTTCAATTCTGATAATTCTATTTCATCTCTTATTCATTCTTCAATTCTTCTGTTTTCTAATAGTTGCTTTAATATTGCATTTATTTTGTTGTTTGTTTTTTCTATTAGTAGCTCTAGGAACATCTTCATGTTTTGGTCTCATCTTATCTATTTCTCACATTTATCTGTTATTTGTTCTGGTCTGTTTCTACAACCTTTGCACAAACTTATTTTCATATGTGTTTTTCCTTTTTCTTTGTGCATTAGCCAATGCTCTGCTAACACTTTTTTTTTTTTTCTTAACTATTTTGCTAAGTTGCTGGTTGTGTTTTGGTCTATGCATAATCCATTCTTTTTTCTTCAGTCTTTTGACATCTTTGTTCACTTAATCTTTAATACCTATGTGTTATAGTTGTTTATTTTGTACTGGTCTTGTATTTCTCTGCTTTCTTGTGTTTTCAGCATTTTCCTCTTTATTTCACTAAACCACTTGGCTTTCTTTTTCTTACATGATAAACCTTGAAGACTCTTGAGCTGTCTTCATATAATTAAGCTATTACCTTTTGTATCTATTAGCTGGTTCACATATAATAATCCTCAATCATTTATTATGCTACTACTTGCTATCTGTGTTTTCATTTCTAGCATGTCTTTTATTTGTCTACTATGTTCATATACTTTTTATAACCATTTTGCTACTTTGATGTTTATTTCTATTTCTTTTGCTTTAGCTATTGTTTGATATGCTAAATTATTCTTTCAGAACTTTATAACTTTTGGTTTATTTTCATTATGCCAGATGTCTTTTGTTAGGTCTGCTTTCTGACATTCTTGAGCTATTCTAAGTCTTGTTAGTTCACCTAGGCTATCTTGTCTGTTAAGTCTTGAGAAAATGCTACTAATTTGCTTAATCAATATTTCTTGGCTTAGCGATTTGCAATTGCCTAGATCTTTGTGTTCAATTGTGCAATTGCTTGATGTTTTCATTATGTTGCATTTATGTTTGGCTAAGCATATTAATGGTTGATATATTTTATCTATCATCCTTTTTGACATCTTTGTTAATTGTAAGAGATATCCTAGTTTGGGAATTATTACTGCATTGTTTATATATATGATCTGGCCTATTGTTATTTTTTTGTATCTTAGATCTTTGACTGTTTGGCTGACTATTCCTTTTGCCTTTTTGCATAATAGCACTTCTCTTATTTTGCTATTCAGCCAAATTTTCAACAATCTTACAATCCTATTTTTGAATTATTCTGTTATTTTGCTATGACCAAAAGTGATTTCTTTTTCCTCTTTTTTAACTCTCATATTCATTATAATGAGTTTTGATTTAGATTCATTTATTTCGATATTATTTGCCTTAAAGAATTCTTCTGTAATGCTCAGAATTCTTAACATTTTCTCTTTGCTATTTGCAATTCATGTTGTATATCTGCATATGCAATTGCTGCTTGTCTGTATCCTAAGATGTTGTTACTGTGTGCTCTTTCTGCTGTCTCTTGTTCTACTGTATAGCCTAGTAATTCATCTTCTTGTACTCTTTCTAATAGTGGATTATAGAAAAGGCACCAAATTAGTGGTAAGATCACCTCTTCTTGATCTATTCCATTTCCCGTAGTTATCTTTTCTGTTAGACCATAGGTTGTGATGATTTTAAGTTTCCATTTACAGAATATATTACTTATATACTTTCTTGTTTTTTATGGTATTTTAACTCTTTTTAATGCCTATTCTAGGCTTTCTAGTGAAACTGAGTCAAACACTTTTTTCATGTCTTATAGTAGTATCCAAACTTCTTTATTCTTCTTTTGTGCCTTCTTTATAATCATATTTAGTATATGTATAGGTTGCTTTATAGAGTTGCCTAAGAGACCTGCAAAATTCAGACCTTTAAGTATGTTCTTTTCTGTAAACACTCTAGCTAGTCTTTTTGTTACTATTTTTGTAAGAATTTTTCTAAAGGTTTCAATTAATGCTATTGGTCTAATGTTGTTTAGACAGTATCCCTAATCTACATCTTTCAGAATTGGATATATTTGTGCTACTTTCCACTTTTTTGGTATATCTTCTCTTTTTATGATTAGGTTTGCAAATGTTTTAAATATTTCTTGTGATTTCTTCTCTGCTCATTTTATTAATATGTAGCTTATGCCTGATATTTCTGAAGCTGTATTTGCTTTAAGCTCTCTAAGTATATCTTCCTATTCTTTTTCTTCTATTTTCCTATCTAATTTCTTATATCAGGCCTCATCGATTCACTTCTTCAGTTTATATATTTCTTTTGTCATTTCTTCTAGCTTGGTGTTTCTTTTTCTAAATTGGTTTTTGTAATGTGCTGCTAAGCTGCTTAGGACTGCATTTGGCTCTGATACTAGGTTAACTTCTTCCTTTTCTTGTGTTATGAATCTGTTTAGAACAATCTTTTTGTATGGTCTGTTTAGTAGGTTGCAGATCATTCATCCTTGGTCAGTTTTAATCATTTTACATCATTTGTTTATGTTCTCTTTTATTTGTTTCCTCTGTGCTTGTTCACATTCTTCTCTTTTTGTTTCTTTGATTATTCTTTGCCAATTTTTAATATCATCTATCCAGGCCTTTGACTATTGTTTGTTTAGTTTTGATAATGTTACTCCTAGCTCTTTCTCTATATTCTTTAGTTTGTTGTTTATCTTGGTTTCTTCTTTTTTTTCTACATCTTGTTTCTTTATACTTTTTGCTCTTTTGATTATTTGTTGAAGTTTGATAATATGTTTGCATTGTTTTAACTTTTTCTGGTCTTGTCTTCTGTTTACCTTTGTGTTAAAAATCTTTTACTTTAGAATTTGCTTATTTGCTGCTTCAATTATAGCCTCTTCTATTGCGTCTCATATCTGATTAAGTCTATCTGTGTTATAATTTATTTCTGCTTCATTATCCTCTAGTTGTCTTAGTATTTTTTTTTATTCTAGCTAATTTTGTAGCTCTCTTGCATATTCTTCCTAATTTTCTTGTTTTGCTTCATCATATAGGTATATTGTTCTTGTTTAGTTTTTATGTTTGGTTTCTGCTTTACTGCAGTTTGCAATTACATGTTCTACCCATACTTCTGTTGTTATTATTTTGTAATTGCTGTCCATTAGGCCCTCTACTTCTTCTATGTTCACTTTTTGTAAGCCTGCTGCAATTGTTTTTGATAGCCAGATGTAATCTATTCTTGTTGCAGCCTTCTGATTTGTCCATATGTATGCTTCTTTTGCCAGATGCATGCTTCTAAATGAGTCTACAAAGTCTTGTCTTTTAAGCCAGCTGAATATTAATAGTCTTTTATAACTTGATGTTTGCGGATGCTGTCTATCTAATATGTTATCTACTATGTGGTTGAAGTCATCTAGTATAATTATTTTTGTACTTTTTTTTTTGTTTGTTACTATCTCTATGATTCTTTGCTGGATTTTCTTGCTGATCAATTTGTCATTTGGTGGAATATATACTCCTAATACTACTAGTTCTAGTTGTTTAAAATATAATCTTACCTCTAGCAAGTACTCGCTAATTCACTAGTTCAATAACCTTTATAATATGTGCTGCAATTGTACAATAAAAACTTCCCTTCCTTTTCTGTAATGTTTGTTTTTGTTATTCCTACTATTGTAAGTTCTTCTTCACTTGCTTATTCTATCAGATTTCCTAATTTTTAACCTCTGGTTTTAAGTCTATTAATGTTGTAACATGCAATTTTGATTTCCTTTCTTCCTTGTTTTTATTTTTCTTTTAGATATTTATATTGTATTTTTATATCTATTTCCTTTTTCTTTTCTTTTTTCTTTGTTTCTTTTTTGTAACCAAAAGATGTTTTCATGTCATTCCTTTCAAAATTTTTTCTTTCTACATGCAGAAACTTTTTAATTTTCTGATCTATATTCATTGGTTCAACAAGGGCACCCTTAGGAGTGATCAGCCAGAGTTTCCTCTATTGTTCCTCTTGTGTTCTCTAATCTCTCAAGTCTTTCTACAATTTGTCTTAGGATGTCATTTGTGTATGACATTTCTTCTTGTACTTGAGATTTGGTTTTAGCTACTTTTCTTTTATGAGGTCTGTCTTTCTTTTTGAAGAAGTTTATATATCTTGCTCTGTTTTTTGTACCTTGACCTTGTGTATAACCTCTGCTTGTTGTTGTCCAATCTTCTATTCTTTGATTTTGTCTTCTTCTTTTTCTGTTTATGCTTGGCCTATGTTCTTGTTCTTCTTCACTATTGATGTTCTTTTCTGCTTCAAAGGTTTGACTAAAATTTTTTCTGCTTCTTCTTCTTTCTTGTTTAAAGCTTTCTCTTTGTCTTGTTTCTTTTATTTCTTCTTTTATTCAGTAAAGTTGAAAGTTGTTAAATATGAATAGTTTTGACTAAGCTAATTTTATATTTGCTTCTGTTGCAAACATAACTGTTGCAGTTCTTCTTTGATTTCCATTTCTGTTTGGAGGTATGTGGACTGATTTAACCCTTTTGCTTTTCAAACTTCATAATAGTAGAATTTCTAAGCAGCTTCCTGGTAATTCTGTCAGTTTTGTTGTATATCTTTTTTGTTTTTTTCTTGCTTCATGGTTCTCTATCCTCTTGGTTACTTGTACTAACTTGTTATTGTTTACTGGTATTGCCTATGGTATGTTCTCATGTGTTTCTTCTATTTGTACAATAGCTAAGACCTTATACTTTGACCTTTTAATTCTTATTACATGGGCTTTTCTAAATCTTCTGCAGATGTATTCTACTTCTTTCTTGTTTATATTTATTGGCAAGTTCCAGATTGTTATATCTTTTGTGTCATCTAAGTCTTCATTTATTCTGCATTAGTTTTTGTTTGTCTTGTTTTCATTCACTTCCTGCTCAGGTTCTTTTTCTCTGGTTCTTGCTTTGTTGTTTCTTTTCTTCTAGTATTTCTCATTGTATTGTGTTTGTTTCCTTCTAATACCTTTCCCCTTTTCTTCTGGTATCATTTTGTACCAGTCGCTCTCCTTTTTGCTGATTCTTTGTATTGCTTTACTTCTGCCATATTCGCAGTCAAAGTCTACTTCTATCTATAAATTTCTCCTTTTGAAAATTTCTTTAATATCTTTAACATGCATGTTGTTTCTTAGGGACCACTTGATGAATTTCATACGGTCTTTTTTTGTTTCACTAGGTACATTATGCACTGATATGTTAGCGAGTAAACTGTTGTTTTGGTTGCAGTTTCTTTTGTTTGGGGCCCACATGCTCTTTTCTAAGGATTCTCCAAATATGTCGATTTCTTTTTCAATTTCTCTACTAATGCCTTCTTGTTCTTGCTTCTCTTCTTGTTTTTCTGCATTTCTTCTTTAAGTAGACAAATTCTCCTTTATTTGGTCTTTATTTATTAAACTTATCTCTATACTTACTTCTTTTTGTAAGCTGCTGTTGTTTTGTAGTTTTTTCTCTGCTGTTTTTTCACTTTCTGTTTTCTTTTCTTGCATTACTTTGTATGATTCTTCTTGACTTCTGCTTGCTTCATTTGGCTGTTGTTGTATATCTTTACCTTTTTCCTATGACTGCACTATTGCTAGTTCTTCTATTGTAGCATTTTTGTTTTATTTGTTAATATTAATTTTCTTTTCTGGTTGCTCTTCTTCTGCTTGTTTAATTATCTCTCTAGTTATATGTAGCAGAGCAACCTCTATTGGGTCTTATTTTGTTAGCATAGTAACAATTTCATCTTCTCTGTTTGGTGTTGCGAATAGTTTGCTTGCTTGGTTGAAAAACATCTTGTTGTGTATGCTGTTTGCTGCCCAATATGCTTTCTTGATATAGATTGTCATTAGACTTTCTTTTCAATTTTGTATACTACTTATTTTTCTATCTAAATATTAGTAGTTTCTGTTTGCTACTTGTTGTTCTGGAATCTTCAATGCTTATATTTATCACTATTCTAATTAGGTTTATTTGCACGCTAACTAATCTATATATTTGTTTTGTTCTTCTGTTCATGTGTTGCAGTGATCTACAGATCTACATTTCCAGATTACAGAGAATTTCCCAAATTCAGTTTTTTCTAGTGTCAACCAAGGTGTTTTCTGTTCTATCTTCTTAGCAAGTTATTCAAATTTTCTCTTTTTTGCCCTTGTTATATCTTTTTTATTAGCTCTATCTTTTTTCTTAAACCTGTAAAGTCAGTTTAGATAGTTGTTTGTTGGCAAACTTCTAAATTGTTTTCTTGCAGTTTGTGTATAAGTGATCAGTGGAGAGAGTTGTATTTTGTTTCTGGTTTTATTTGTTTGATAAACCTGTTATATATTATTTTCTTATAAGACTTATTTAAAAAACTATTATCTTTCTCTGGTCTGTTTTGATAATTTCATATTTTTTTATTTATATTCTTTTCTATTTGTTTTCTTTATATTTGTTTTCAATCTTTCTTTTTCTTTTCATAATAGCTTTTTTTAACTCTTTATATTTTCTATTTATGCATTTAACTATTGTCTTTGCAGCCTTGGTAATTTTGTACTAATTTTCTTGTTTAGCTTTTTAATTGTTCCTTTTTTTTTTTTGTTGCTACTTGGATTCTTTTTGCTTTTACTTATTTGATTAATTTTTAGAGCTTAACAATGCTTTCTTCTTGTTGCTGTTTTTTTCAACTTTCTTTCTATTTGTTATTGTGTTGTATTTTTTTTTTAGATATGAGTTTACTTGTTATTGTAATAATTGCTTCTTCTATTATGTTCTATATATGGTTTATTTTTTCTGCTTCTTTTTTTTCATCTTGTTCTTTCTTTTTAGTCAGTTTTGTAATTTCTATGCATAATTTTTTCAGTCTTCTGATTTTGCTTAGTTATACAAATATACTGTTTTTAACTGTCTTTTTCTTTTAATTTCTATTTTGCTTTTTTCTGCTACTCTATAGGGTCTTTGCTTTAAAAATCAAGTTTGGATTATATGATTTACTATATCTCGTAAGGTTATTTTCAAAACAAAGACCCCATATGTTTGATCCATATCTTTGCTATTACTATTTTGTGATTACTTTCTGTAATTTTTTTTACTTCTTTAATTTCTGCTTTTTGTAAATCTAAAGCCAATCTTTCTGATATCTATATATAATCAATTCTTGTTGTTGCTTTTTTATTTAATCATGTATATTGTTGACTTGTTAAATTTATATCTCTATATATGTCTCTAAAGTCTTTATTCTTTATCTAACTGAAGATTGGTAGCCTTTTGTAGTTTGTTGTTTGTAAATGTTATTTGTTTAAAATATTGTTTACTGTATAATTAAAATAACCTATTATAATAATTTGTGTTTGTTTTTTTTTTTTGAAACTGTTTCTATGATTTTTTGCTAAATGTTTTTTTTTGCTACTTTATTATTTGGTAGTATATAAACTGCAATCACTACTAACTTCAATTGTTTGGAGTATAGTGTTATCTTTATTATGTATTTACTTATTTTTTTAACAGCACCTATGTGCTTTTCTTATTGTTTATCAACTATAATTTCAATACCCAAACCTTTCTTTTTATTTTTTGCTACATTTGTTCAAAATTCTGTATATCTTTTGCTTGCTGCATACATTAAAAATTTTTCTTTCTTTTTTGTAAAATTTGTTTCTATAATTCTTAAGATTGTAATTTCTCTTCTTCTATATAATTAAGCAAGTTCTTTAACTTTTAACTTTTGGTTTTTAGTCTATTAACATTGTGATATATGATTTTGATTTCTTTTCTTTCTTCTTTCTACATTTCTTTTAACTTTTTTTATATCATTCTTTGTTTTCTATTTTTTTTCTTTATTTTTGCATTTTTTTTCTTTTAGACTAAAAGAAATTTCTTTTCTTTTCTCTTCAAAACTCTTCTTTCAATTTGCAAAAAATCTTTAATCTTCTTATCTAAATTCATTGATTTAACTAATATACCTTTAGGAGTAATTAGCCAAAGCTGTTTGACTTTGTTGGATTTCTAATTTTTCTAATATTTTTAATATTTTTTGAAGAAGATTATGCATTTGTGATTGTGCCTCTTTATTTTCAATTTGGTTTTTCTTATAATTATTATAATATTTGTTATTTTTTTTTGTCTTTTATCATGATTGATATTTCTATAAACTTATATATTTGAACTTTTACTAATGTCATTCTCATTGATATACTTTTCCTCTTTATTCTTGTTTATATATTTCTTATTTTTTTTCTTATAATCTTGTTAAAAAAATAAGTAGTTGTTGAATCTTATTGGTTTTGTTTATACTGCTTTTATTTTCTTTGCTAATTCAAATGTAATTGTAGCTAATTTTTTTTGATTTTTATTTTTATTAGGTAGTATATATACTGATTTTACATCTTTTTTTTTTAAACATTATAATAACAATACTTCTGATATATTCTTTAAAAGCTTTATTAATTGTGTTTTTTTTTTTTTTGGTATTAAGGTAACCTCATTGGTCTTTTGACTTTTATTAATCACTTATCAGTATTGTGGTTCAATGAACCACTACAGGAGAGAGTACAATTGGCTATATATATAACTTTTCTATATTACTTATTTAAGAAGTTTGCCCAAAGGTTCTCTACCAATTGCTGTATCTAACATCTCTGCTTGGGTGTTCTATTTTAAACTCTCTGAATCTGTAACCTGTATTAACTCACTGGGTCATACTCAGATGCCCAAATTATTGTCTCAACCTTAGAACTAATTTATCCTTAAGGTAAACTCTCTAGAGCCTTCTGTACTCATTTTTACAGCTAATCTAAATATTGCTATAGCAGAACCAACACTTACGATCAGGCTGATCATTAAACCACTATGTTCTTGTAGAGTTTACTTAGACTTCAGCATTTACTTTACAGCATAACTCCAGTACTTTAGTATACCTCAGCCTTTTCATCTGCCTTTTTATTAAATTTCTAATCCAAATAGCTTATGTAGGACTATGACCAGTCTATTGGTATATCAAGTTGGCCCAATATCCTTTTCCTTTGGTTTGTTTTGACAGCCTAGTTGGTAGTACCTCTAAGACTCTCAAACTAGAGGTTCTTGCCTATCTGGCTACTATGACTAGGTATTATGATCTTGGTATCTGTTTTCTCAGGCTAGCCTTTACAGTAGGGTTGTCAAAGATCCAGCTATCTCTCTACTTGAGTCTTCTCAAATGCACTTCTTGTTTTTCAATTTTAAAGATTTACATGACTACAAGAACTTACTAGTGTTTGCACCATCTGATTTGTTGGTTTGCATTTTTCTGTATAACACTATACTTACACAGATGCCCCATGACCTGCCAGTCATGCTGGTGTGACTGCCATTACAGGTATCCTAACCCAATCATTAATAATAGTTGTCATAATATGAATATTACATAGATGATTATCCAAATTTTCGCTATTGATGGGATTTGAACACCCAACCTACCACTTGGAGGGTTGACAACCTGACCACTTCACTAGGTTGCCATACCCTTTAATTATGTTGTAAATTGATTTTGCATATTACATTAATTATAATCTTCTTTACTTATCGTTACTCTTGCAAGTTTGTATGTTTCTACTAGCAATAACCACAAAATACTTTTTTTATCTAGTTTTTTTGCTTTAATTATCATTAGTCTTTATATTTAAACCTTTTGATATATTTTATATGAACTTTTTTAATACTTTTGTACATATGATTTACTTCTTCTATATTGATATTAGCTAGTAGATTCTATATTGTTAAATATAACTCTACTTCTAAATCATCTTCAATTGCATAATTATTTTTATTGTTTTTTTCTTTTTCTTATCTAATAGAATTTTTGTATTCTTTTTCTTCTTTTTTTTTGTTTTATAGTCCTTGTTGCTTCTATTTTTTTTCTTGTTTTTTTTGGTTCTTCTAAAATAATTTTAAGTTATTTATCTTTTTTTTCTTTAATTCTCTTTATTGTTGTGTTTTTGCTAAATTCACAGTTAAAGTTTATTTCTATCTAACTGTTTATATTTTTGAATATTTCTTGAATCAATTTAATATGATGATTTTCTTGAAAAATACACTGAGTGTATTTATTTTTTTTTTTGTTTTTACTTAACATTATATATGTTGGCATGTTTGCCTTAAAAGATTTACTTCTATCACATATATGGTTTCTTGGTAATTACTGACTTTGCTCTATTGTATCTGTTAATTCTAGAGTTTCTTGATTTTTTTCTTCTGACTTTAGTTCTGCTATTCTTCTATCCATATCTTTATTGTTTGTTTTAAGATTGTATATTTTGTCATCTGTTGACTCTTTTTATTTTTTTTTATTTTTATTCTTTTAATTTCTGATTTCACTTTTTATTATTTCTATTGGCAGTTTTCCTATAGTCTTATTTTTGAAATCTTTGAAGTTTTATTAATGTATAGTTGAAATGCTTCTTTTAGATCTTGATTTATTTTTTTTCTTTTATCTTTATGTTCTTGATATTTTTTTTTCATATATAAAGCACTTTTATTTTTTTAAACTTTTTTGTCTCTTTTATTCTTTCTAGTTTTGTTTCTTTTTTTGATGTTTTTCTCTCATTTGTGTTTATTTGATAGTTGAAAAATCAGAGTTTATGTCTATTAATACTAATTTCTTTGTCTATTCTTCTATAATACTATATGGAATTGTGTATACTTTTGCTATTTTGAGTATCTTTAATATTTGGCTGTAAAAAAGCAAATTATTTGATATAATGTTTTTTGAATTATAAATTGTTAGGTTTCTTGCTATATACTTTAAATTATCAGGATTTCTTATAAGTTTCAATAAAACTGTATTTAGTATCTTATTATCTATGTATCTTTTATTTCTATTACTAAAACTCTTAATATATTAAATTAGATTTGTACTATATGATATTTCTAATTTAGTTTGTACTTCTATTTCTAAACTATTCTGTTGTTTATTCATCTGCTTATTTTTACATACTATACTTATCTGTTATTTTCTAATACAGCTATTTATTGTTACTATTTGTTGTTTAGTATAACATAATATGTTGCTTTTGTTTATATTAATAGCTGGTCATATGTTTTAGTTTTATTTTTCAAGTCTAATGCAGTTTTCCAATTTTTTAAAAATTTTTTTCAAAAACTGTAAACCTAGCAAAAGTTTTGTTTAGTAAGACTTTACTTATACTATTATTAAAATAAAGTAGTTGTATTTTATATGCTAAGTTTTTTTTTTAGAGTTTAAAATAAGATTTGTTAAGCTGTTTTTGTATTTTTCTTTTATGTTTGTTTAGCTTTGTTTAGAAATTAAAGATTAGCAAAGAGAGTTTTTTTTTGAATATTATTAATTTTTATTATTTTATAATTATTATTATTTAGTATTAGTTATTTTATTGTATTATTATTAATAGTAGTTATTAGAACTTTCTAATTATTTAGTAATTGCTTAGTTGTTTAGTTACTTAGTTACTTAGCTACTTAGTCACTTAGTCATTTAGTAATTAGTTACTTAGTAATTATTAGTTATTAGTTGCTAGAACCTTCTAGTTATTTAGTAATTACTTAGTTGCTCAGTTACTTAGTCACTTAGTTACTTAATGCTTAGTTACTTAGTTGATAGTTACTTAGTTACTTAGCTGCTTAGCTATTTAGCTTACAAATATATAAATCTTGCTAAATTTCTCAAGTATAATTAAGCAACAATTATCTCTCTTTCTTTTAATATTGTAAACACATCTTTAGAAACAAAAATCCAAGAATAACCCTTCTTGTTATTATTTTAATAAATAGCTTTTAACTATAAACTGTATCAATACTCTTTTTTTAAAATAATTTCTACAAATAAGATTTATTTCTTTTTAGTAAAATAAAGTAATATTATTAGTATTGCATTATCTTTTCTAAACTGCTTTAGAGAAGAGTATAATTTCTTGAAAACATCTAATAGGAATTATACTTCTTTTTTGAATACTATATATATCTGTAGAAGATTCCTTGTACTATGTCATTGTTATAGTATAAAAATTAAGAAGACTTTTATTTATAACAACAAGAATAAAACTAATATAATATAGCAGTTAAACAGATAACCTGCAAGTATTAGATAACTATAGTATGTTATATAAAACTAAGTTAGCTATATTTAGAACATAGCAGGCTTTAGTAAGTCTGCTTTTAAGAATAAAGTAATTTCAAGAATATTAATAAATATTGAGAACTTAAATAAATTATGCTTTAAAAATGTTTTTATAATACAAAAAGATTGTATATACAAAGAGTTTAAATAAAAAAACTTGTAATTAGTTTGCAAATACAGTATAATATTTAGTATAAAACCTGTATAATAATATATAAACAGACTACTTAAATTAGACATTAAAAGTGCATATGTAACTAGTTATAAGCTTTAATATAAGAAAGTCTCTAAAGATATCTGTATTCTATAAAAACTTAAATAAAAATATTACTTTCTAAAGATAGAAATTTTAATTTTAAAAAAAAATAAAAATAAACTCTAAAGTATAAAATACAATTAATTAACTTTTTTTTAAAGTTATATTTATGCAATAAGCATTATTTTTCTAAATCAATTATTTGAATAACTAATTTATATATTTTAAAATACTTTTTGAGAACATAATATTTTATTAGCAAAAAATTATTATAACTTTCATTTTTAGCTTTAGAAAGATACCAAATTTTACTATATAAAATAATTTAAAAAATAATCTACTTTTTTTTTTTTAACTTAGGCAGCCTTGCCGATCACCTTTATTAAGATTCTTGTATACGTATTGTACAAAGTTGGCTTAAATTTTGGTT
>CAJVQA010002681.1:0-21345 GCA_910591915.1 Cetraspora pellucida | reverse complement strand
GTAAAAGTTATGTAAACATAATTGAATTCACAATAAAGGCAGTAGCAACCATAACAAAAAGGCCTTAGCGAAAGAAAAAAAAAAAAAAAAAAAAAAATTTTTTTTTTAGTATTAAGTTGACCTTTTTGGCCTTAGTTTTTTATTAAAACTTATATTAGATACATGTTTTATATAAGTGTATCTATATTGAACTATCAGATGAGTATACAACTAGCTACACATATAACTTTTCTATATTACTTATTTAAGAAGTTCACTCGAAGGTTTTCTATCAGTTGTCATACCTAATATCTCTACTTAGATGTTCTATTTAAACTCTCTGATCTGACTCTAGTATTAATTTCACTAAGTTACAGACTCAGATTTATTTGCTTTTAACTATAGAACTACAATCCTTAGACTATTTTTATCTTAAGGCAAACCTATCAGAGTAAGTCATATTCTTTTTTACCACTAAACTGATTTAAAACTATAACAAAGACCAATACTTGTAGTCAGAATTATTCTTTAAACTACTATTATCTTTATAAAATTCACTCAAACCCTGATACCTATTTTTCTAACTTTTTTTTTATTATCCTTTACTAGTCACAACTCAGAACTAACTGATTTTTCAGACTTCTAATCTAGATGGTCTAATATAGTATACTTATATATTCTTTTCTTCTGATGATTCTAACAGTCTGATTAATCATATATTTCTCTATATATTTTTGTTATTTGGTTTATCTAACAATTCCTATGAAGATGTTTCATAAACTTCTATTAGTCTAATGATATTATTGAAAGTTTGTACTATCTCTTTATTTAAAATTTCTAAGTAGGTTTCTGTTTTCTCAATTTTTTAGCCTTCTACATCTAGTGATCTTATCACAGATTTGTATCAAAACTTTATACAACACTGGTTTTTTACATTCCTCTATATATGTATAATATTATACTTTATATAGATGCCTCAAGCTCCCAATGTCAGGTAGAACCTGACTTGGTATATCTAAAATTAAAAATACCCAAAACTCAACTAATCAGCAAGAAACAGTTACCATAATACAGATATAATTTTCAAAATTCATTGTTTATAAGAATTAAACTTTAGACCTGCCACTTGAGGTTTAACAATCTATTCACTTTACTAGGTTATCACATCTCTAATTAATTAATTAATTTTTTTAAAAAACAAACTAATCTATTATATTTTTGTTTTAATACATAATACTAGGCATGAAATGAACAAAAATTACTTAGAATAATGTGTTAATTGAAACTATTAAAAATTGGTAGTTTTATATAAAAATTATATTATTATATAATAAAACTGAAAAGTTTATTTTCACTCTTATTATTAACAATCTTAAAAATATAAAAGACAATCCAACTGAAGAATTAATTGTTAAAGAACTTAAATAACAAATAGATATTCTATATATTTATACTTCAATATCAGCCAATAACTGGTTGAATAATAAAGGTGAACAAGAGATGCATTAACAATTTGCTGATAAAAACTTCAAGATGTTATGAAAATAGAACAAGAGAAAGAAGATGAAAAAATCTTAGAACTAACCCTAACTGCAAAAGAAAACTTGACTGTTTTATATAATACTTTGAAAATTGTTACTAAGATGATTGATAATGAAAAAATAATATTAAGATCTTTTTATAAGATCCAATCACAAATCTGTAATAAGGTTTAAATAGAAAAAAATAAAAAACAGGTTTAATGTACACTAGATTATTTTTTTTTTAAGGTTTGCTTTCATAATATCACTAGTGTAAAAATAACTAATTCATAAAACAATTGAAACATTAACAAAAAAAAACTTTTCTTAAATTCTACCAGTAAATGCTTAATTCATCTTTATGAATAAGTAAATAATCTAAATAAATAATGTTTAAACATTCTTTAGGCCACTTCAAATTAATTTTCTGTTTTACATAATATAAATAGTTTGTAAAAGTGGAAAAAATTGTTAAACAGAAAATTAAATTAATCTGACTTTATAAAATAAAGCACTATGTTTCTATACCGAACTATAATAAATTCTATAATAAATTTTTTTAAATAAGTTCATTATAGAGTAAGTTTTTTAAGAAAGGTTTGGTACATTTAAAAAAAATCAAATGCACTTACATTAATGATGTGTATAAGGTTCTCCTTCTAAAACTTCAGGTGCAACATAAGGCATAACTTCATAAATTTCTTCACATTAATTGTGTTCTTCAATTTTTTTAGATAATTAAAAATCTGCAATGTAAGAAAATATAGATCCATCAATGTTATTTTGCAAAATATTTCCATTATGAAAATCATTGTGTGTGGTTTAGTAGTAACCTTGTGGTTTAAGATTTTCTGTTTTTAATATAAAATGCACCTTCCTTAAGTAAAAACAATGTGGTACAGGCTCAAATCGAAAGAGCATAGTACTGAAATTATAATATCTAGATCTAGATCGTATAAACTTTTTTGTTAAAAGAGGGGGTCGTTTAAAGCTTCCGATTTTTAATTAATTAATGTGGCAGATTAATATTAGGGTTAGTGTTAGGATTTGATCAAAGGTGTTTATATATACGTAGTAAAATCGCATGTCTGACGCTTTACTTAGTGAACCAAGACAGATTCAGATAGCCGTTTTTTTATATATTTTGTTTTTGTCATTGCCGTTTTGCTTCGTTTTATTCAGACCGATTCGGGTATATATTGAGTAATTTCGTAAGGTGCCAGGCTTTAAATGACCCCTAAAAGAGTGCATATATTATAATTCTAAGAGTAGTACAGAGGTAAAAAAAATTGATAATCAGCAAAGATATAACTTACGGCCTGATAGTATTGTTTTTGATGCGCTAGTATTTTATATTTATATACCACATCAAAAATAACACTTTTGTATACAACTCTCCAAGCCGATATCTCATTTTTTAAGTATCGATTATCAAGTTATCGGGTTTGGAATATGGAACAGCTATGGGAGTCGATTTTATATCGATTATTGAGGGTTATCGGGTTTGACAGGATCAGTTTTGACAGGGGTGACTGTATATTATATTATATTAGTTGGACCCAAGCGAAGATATGCATTTATAAGGGCTTTCACAGGGCATTCAGAGGGTTGCATTTAGAAAGGGCTTGACTATAAAATTTATATCTGAACCAGATTCTGAAATCAGGTTTTGGATCCAGGTTTGACACCAAGTCCTTAGGTTTACAAAATGGAACCTAAAGGTTTTGAAACCAAAACCGAACCTAAACCAACCTAACCATCCCTGTGTTAGTAAAGGTGAAGTTAATACATTTTGTGTAACCACGTGATCAAAGATTGGCGAAA
Organism: Cetraspora pellucida; assembly: GCA_910591915.1. Taxonomy (NCBI): domain Eukaryota; kingdom Fungi; phylum Glomeromycota; class Glomeromycetes; order Diversisporales; family Gigasporaceae; genus Cetraspora; species Cetraspora pellucida. Next base: position 18,022 of record CAJVQA010002681.1, on the reverse strand, counting down.
AGTGGATGGTCGAAATCTTGTACGTACGATGTTTTGAGAAAATTTCCAAACAATGGATGAAATAACAGAACAGCCGCCTTCCGCTTTGAACGAAAGGATACTCGAAAGCTTATTAGGGCTTACTGATCAGGTATAGAGATTAATTTTTTTTTAGTTACTTGTAAGACCATTCAGGGTGATATGTTATAAAGCATTTCATGTTTTCATTAGGCATATTTGTGATAAAAGAAAATTGGAGATAGAGTTAAGATTTTTCTATGTAGGATATCACCTGAATGAGTGGTTGTTAACAATTCATGTTTTAAGTGTCAATAACACATGAATAAACCTATTGGTAGGACTTTGACGAAGACAACGAAGATAATTTATTTGGAGAAGATGATTGGGAAATCTCATTTGATGAAGTAGATGGTATGGAAATTCTTTCGCGAATGTATTGAATAAATTAAATGCCTGTTAATAATAATATATTTGATTATGTTTAGATCATATTTCTGAATTCCAGGAAGATGAATTTGTGCGCGAAGCATTTGCAAAGGTGATAAATATACGAAATTCATGAATTAAATTATTACAAGTGAAATAATTCTATATTAACTTTAGGGCATGGATCTGCGAGAATATGCACGAAATATAGAAAAAGAATTGAGTGTAATTGAACGAGAACATGAAATAGATTGTATCCTTTAAATATTTAAAATCTTTTCGTTAGTAATAGCACATAATACCATCGTAAATCTTTGACAATTTATATTGATCAGATATTAATCAAGCTAAAAATTTCATAGAACTTCATAATCAGATCCAGGTAATGATTAATAGAATACTTGGTTTATCATTTACAAAGAATCGGATTACAACCTAACAATACTTTTTATAAGTCATGTGATCAAACTCTAGCAACTATGGAAAATATGCTGAGTGTTTTTCAAATGGATTTGGGTAACATTAGTACAGAAATCCAAACTTTACAGGATAAATCAATTTCAATGAACATAAAACTCAAGAATCGAACAGTGTGTATTTTTAGAGTAGCAAATATAGCATTCATAGGTTTATGAGACAAAATAAACACTTAATTTTTGTTGTAGGCTGTGGAAAAAAAATTAAGCGCAGTTCTAGAAGGAACTGTAATACCGCCGTCCATGATCAAGTAATTTATTATTTAAGAATGAGGTTATATGATTATACAACATTTAGTTAATGTTCTTCATAATTCGTTAGAGTAATTACGGAGGACGATGTTGATGAAGCATGGTTAGCGTACTTAATGGAGCTTAATAAAAAGATGACCTATGTAAAAGATGGACAAACAAATAACGTTAAGGCGATTAGAGATGTCGGACCAGAAATGGAAAAATTGCGTCTAAAGGCATTGTTATATTTAAAACTTTCGAGAATTTGATATATTATTGGGAAAATAATAATAGACTTTCTAATTCTTGGCAATTTAACTTAGGCAACTGAGAAAATTCGTGACTTTCTTTTGAACAAAATACGATCACTTCGCATACCAAACACAAATGTTCAAATTCTGCAGCAATCCGTTTTGTTGAAATATAAAGCACTTTATCAATTCGTGATAGAGCGATACAGTGAAGTTGCATTTGAGATAATGCATAATTATATAAATACCATGAGGTGGTACTTTTTCAATCATTTTGAGAGATACAATCGAACGTTGCAAAAACTTCAAGTGAGCGTTATTTCTTTTCTTGAATTTAATATTAATTTTTCACTGATTTTTCTTTCGTTCCTTTTAATGTTTTTAGAGCCAAATCGGAGATAAATTTTCATTGATCGGATATGATGAAAATACCAGAAAGGGTATTAATTATTATCGAATCAAATTATTTAGTTATTTAGTAATGCTTATTAAGAATTTGTTATTATTTGCTAGGTGGTCTATTTGGATCTGGTAAAATTGCTTTACAAGACAAGACAAGCATGTTTGCATTAGGTGATAGAATTGACACACTTCGTAACCAAGATGCTGGTGTAATCTTGGTTCATGTTGCTGAGAATAAGAATCAGGTATTTTCATAAGATGTAAATGCAAAATATATCAGATTTATATAAAATAATAATACTTTTGTTATATAGAAATATCCATATGAAGCACTATTCAGGAGCTTTAATTTAACATTTATTGATAATGCTAGTTCGGAATATCTTTTTATTGTAGAATTCTTTGCCAAGGATGACAAGCCCAATGTTGATTGGGCAAGAGATATTTTTGCTGAAATTTTTGATACAACCATCAAAATGGGCTTGGTTCGTACATATTCTTATCGTTTTAATTAACTTTGTTTTTTGATAATAGTCTTATAAATAGGCTTTTTAATTTGATAGAATTCTACAAAACAATACGTTGAAACCACTTACGATGCCATCGGCATACTTCTCTGTATTCGACTTAACACACAATTTGCATTAGAATTACAGAGAAGACGTGTTCCTGCACTTGAAGGATACACTAATCAAACAAATATGTTATTATGGCCTAGATTTCAAGCTATCATGGACATGCAGATTGAAAGTTTAAGAAAGGCCACAAACAAATTAATAGTTAAAGATGTTCATCCACATCATGTGAGTTGTGACACAATGTATTAGTGTTGGAACCGGTTTTATTTTTCATATGTTAAATCCGATTAAAACCGGTTTTAACATAAGAAAAATAAAACCGGTTCCAAACACTACAATGTATTTTTATTACAAAATTCTATAACTTATACGGATCTCATAAACTTTACAGATAGCACGTCGATATGGGGAATTATCAGCCTCTATATTAATACTTAATGAAGATTATAATGATCCAATTTTGTCGAATAATCTGTTGAGATTACGGAATGAATTGGAACAATTTCTTGAAAAAATGTCAAAAACTTTTGATGAATATAAAAATAGCTCGATATTCCTTATTAATAATTATGATTTGATAATTACAATTTTGGGAGTAAGTGGTTATATTTTTTAAATTTACAATAAGTTTTTCATCGAACAACCAAAGGCTAATTTGTCATTACAGGAAACTGGAGGCAAAGCTGTTGAAACTGAAGTCAATCATTTTAGAGAGCTTTTAAACGGTAAAATATCAGGATTTGTGGAAGAGGAATTGCAGCCTTATTTTGGCAGTTTAATATCTTTCATTAAGCAAGTAGATCAAGGAAAAGATATCTCAGCCATTGATTCAAGTATGTTATTTAGATTTGTTTTTTATTTTAATATTCAAATTATAAGAATTTTAATTTTTATGACCAAATGCGTGAAATTAGGTGTTTTTGATCAGATTTCTTCGGATTTTGCTGCGACTTGGCGCCAATCTATAACTTCTATTAACACATCAGTGATCCAACATTTTTCAAATTTTAAGAATGGCACATCCATATTGCATGCAGTTTTAGGACAATTGATAATTTATTATACAAGGTTTTGTAATATACTTGAAGAAAGAATGAATGATGGCAGTATAAGAATCAAGCATCAACCTGTTGGAGTACAAAGTGTTATGGTAGAAATAAAAAAGTTTCGAAGTAATTTTTAAACGTTTGTTGAACATACAGATTTTGTATAGTATATATTAGACTAATTTATAAAAATTTATTTTTTATTTTATTTAATTATCTTCGAAGTTCAACTGATACTTTTCTACTGTAGTATCTATTAATATAAAATGACTATATTAAATATATTATAAAATTTTTAAACAAAAACAAGAATGATTTGTTTATATATTTGTTAATATTAAATTTTGTCAATTTTTATACGTACTCTGTATATGTTGATACAGTATCTTAAAATCCCCATTATTTTTAGAGTTTTAACACCAAATATTTCTCGCAAAATTTTAACCCTAAATATATTTTTAAATCAGATTACATCTAGTGGCAGCGCAACTTCAGATACATAACAATTAGACAATGGCTCAGTAAACACTCACTCAAGTCTACGCAATTCTATATTCATATTCATAAAAACTTTTCTAATTCTATCTTCAAAACCTTTGCCATTCTTGCGCAATGACTTATTTCTAACTCCTTCAATGTACACACAATCAAATTCCGTCTCACCTCGAATAGCAAAACTGAAGTTAACGGGAGATATTTTTTTTTTGCATTGCAACACTCATATGATCCAAATCTACATCATAATTTCGGTCAAAGGGATATTGACAAAGAAGTGCAAAATTATATGTATATAGGGTTGTTAAAATATACTTGACAACGTAACTTACTCAGCCCTTATGTAAGTTACAATATAGGATTAAAGCTGGCCAAATCATGTACAATTTCTACCAGCATTAACAACAATTTGACGCAGCTATATAACTACCGCTACATCACCACCCAAAAAAGTTTCGGAAATCTTGTGATATTGTCAATTCATCATGATAATAATACGTATACGTATCCATATAGTTATACAACTGTAAAGAAAATTTTTTAAATGTATATTTTTATATAACGATAATAATAATAATAAACTAGGTATTTCTTTTAACTTGGAATATAGGTAGAGTTATTGAATTGAAGTTTTCATGAGAAATTGGTTCCTTTAGTCTTAATTTCTTTACTTATTATAAGAACCTGTTAGTTATAAGCTTTTGCTTAAGATTGAGCATGAAAAAATATTTATTTATTTATTTATTAATATATTGTGCTTATCAAGCTTAAAAATCAAATTTTTTTGGCATAAACGATATTAGTCGGATTTATCGACTTTGTCATATACACGTATGACAAACTTCAAAGTAAACGAGAAATGATTCATGGAAAAGGGAACAAACGTAAACGTTACAAGTTAGTTTTTAATAATAGATTTATAGATTTATATTATTTATAATTTGATTATTTTAATTATAGACTACGGCATGTTATGTTGCGTATTCACAAAAGGATCCACTGTCTAGTTCATGAATGTCATTGTAAATTGGCTAAATGGCTTTGCGAAAATTTTCGTATAATAATATTACCAGAATTTCGTACTCAAAGAATGATCAGATGTGGGCAACGACGTATTGGTTCTAAGACAGCTCGAGCCATGTGTACGTGGTCACATAACATCTGACCCATGGTGTCGAATAATTATTTTTACAGAAGAATATACGAGTAAAACTTGTGGATTCTGTGGTTACATCTACCGCAAGCTAGGTGGATCTAAAGTATTTTGTTGTCCTAAATGTAAAACAACTCGATAGGGATATTCGCTACCTTACTAAAAAAATGAGTCAGCTTAAGCTGACGTGGAGCCTACAGGACTTGTGTTACCTAATTCAGACTTTATTTAGTAATAGGGTGTTTTTATTAGGAATAATAGGTTCTAATGTAGGCTTATAAGGAATATGCATTCAAAAAAGGCCATAGACATCAACGTGTGACATTTAAATTTGATCAAATAATTTTGGCGGAGTTTAGTATTATGGAATTATCCAACGTAGCGAGGGGATCAAGAGATCAATGTTAATCGCTTACATATCATAATAAAACAGCATAGTGACTAACAAGAACCTTACTACTATCAGATGATGTAATATTTATGTCAAATGAGATTTATGTATAATTTAATTGATTAATTTGATTAATAATGCATGTTAAGGTGGTCTCAGAAAAATTCCTAACATACATCATCCTTATATAAAATGACTAATATTAGTGAAAACCGGTCTATTTCTGTAAATAAAGTATCAAAAGAACGAATTTCCGAAAATTTCGACATATTAAACGAATTCACGGTTGAAAATATGAGTACAAGTGAAAATGAACAAACTACGTCACAAAGTATCAACACTTTGGATTGCGAGGAAGCCTTTGAAGTTGGTTCTGCATTAATTGTATCTCAAAAAGATCTTGACCCGGGTTTTTTTATCACTCCCACCTTAGATGCGATTCAAAGTGATGCAACAGAGGTACCGCAGGCAGGCCCATTCACCATAAGTGAAAATATCTGTTTTCACTTGTACCAATGTTATTTGCACTCAAAGTTTTGCGATATCGAACTTCGGGTACCTTATGTCCAAGATGATTCCATCAAAGTTCATGCAATTATTTTATCTCGTTCTCAATACTTGAAGAAATTAATCGAAACCGATGGACCTGTCATTGTAATGGATGTTAATGATCCCAACATGAATCAAGAAGCATTGTATATTTGTATTGGACATCTCTACACACCTCATTATAACTGTGTCACACCTTCCAATGTGCGCTATGTCTTAGCCACCGCTTATCATTTTGAGCTAAAGGATTTGTGCGACTTTGCTAGAGATTTTATAAAGAATATTTTGAATCCATATAACGTTTTAGTTATTGGACAATGGATAGAAAACAGCATTATATATGGTGAATATTCTGATGAAATTAAACATTCTATTTTCGACTATTTGGCCGTGAGCTTACCTACAGATTTAAAAGTTTTCCCGAAAAAAAGCATATATCAAATAATGAAAGATGGTATTGGAGATATTGATCCATCATTCCCTAACTCTGGATATCATAAACTTGTGGACATTTATGCACTTTTACCATTCAACTGGTTCAAACGTGTTGTGGAATCTGATAAATTCTCTTGTCCAACTGATATCGATAGATTTCATTTTGCTCGACAGGTCATTAGTGCTCGCGCGAAAAGATATACATCAGAAAACAGATCTAAGCAATACGAAGCAGTATTTATGTGCTTTGGTTCGGAGTGTTCCATTTTAGTAACCAATGAAAAGCCTTGACGATATTTTGGTAGTGCTCTTGAATTATTTGTAATAAATATTAGACTTTTATCTTATTGTGATAATGCTTCTTGAAAAACTATAATGCAAAAAAAAGACATTTTAAGCTCATGTATCAGAATTATATATATATATATACAGTATATACACTTTTATATGTTAATAGACAAAAAACTAGCGAAATATTAGATCTCTATTATGAGTATGTTTAATATTTTCGTGTTTCATTATCTACGTTTGTGCGTCGAAATTTATTATACTTTAATTCTCAAATAAATTTCCAAGTCTATGAGGAAACTGTTTGAATTTTTGTTACAACAATTTAACCAAAACGTAACTTATTTTCATAGTTTTCTATAAAATATGCATAAAATTACGCCATATGTTTTAGCTTATAATCAACTTTTGAATAAGATTGTGTAATTTTTTTCATTTTGATTGTTTAATTTTGTATGAGTTCTATTCCTTTTAACTTTCGTAACTACAAAATTTACTTCTTCATTGTAACACCAAAAAATAATTCTAAAAATTCTAGAAATTCAAAAAGCTAATACTGAAATTTGATCGGTTAATATGGTGTTGTTTTTTAGGGACATTTTTTAAAAAAAAGTTACAATTTGGAGTGCTTCATCAGAAACAAAATCGCTATCTATTTAAAATTCTAGAATAGTATTCAATATTAATACTTCTCTTAGATAGTACCCTCTTCGGATCGGTATTATGCCGAATTTGCCATATCTCATTATCCCGTGATCATAACAAATGATTTTTATACCATTCGATTCCTCTCGATGAGAGGAATTGAATGGTCCGAAAATCATACAATTCTGATCACAGGGTCTTGAAATATCACGGTTTGTACAAAATAGATTTTTTAAAAGAAATTTAATGCTAAACATAAAGAGGGAATTAGGTTATCTTGTGATTCCGTTATCACAGCAACATGAGTTATTTCAGAATATCTGTAATCCAAATCAAATGATTTTTGTAGGAACCGAATGGTATAAAAATCGTTGGATTTGGATCACAGGATTACGAGATAACCCTAATTTGTCATAATACCTCTAGCATTAAATTTCTTTAAAAATCTATTTTATACAAATCGTGATATCTCAAAACCCTGTGATCAGCATCATACGATTTTTATACCATTCGATTTTTCTCATCGAGAGGAATCGAATGGTGTGAATCACGTGATGCTGATCACGTGACGTTGAGATAAAGTCAAAACAACCCTAGCGTCGCCCAGAAAAAATGGTAGCCGGATTTTTTTGCTGGCTTACATGTGACTTCGGATTACGATTGCCGGGTAAATCTCAAATTATTTTTTACGATTAAGATGTAAGTATAACGTTGACATTTGGTATATTTTGAAGTATTATTAAAAACTTTAAATATAATGCATAACAAACGCTGGGCATTATTTCTTATAGATGTTTTATAAGTACAACCGTGATTATAAAAAATAACAATTGTATTAATGCCAACAATGAAATAACAAATTATTTCCTAATCACAATGTTTCTTATTTCAAATTATATATATTTATTTTCACTGTGAATTACCATCATGAATTACTAAGTGTATATTCTTTTGAATTTGAATATTATAATTAGAAATATACATTTATTCCTAATTGTTTATTATGAAAATAAAATGCTTGAAAATTTATTTCCAATACATTGTATTATGATTGAAGTCTTGTCATGTTTTTAACATTGTTTGTCAATTATTTAGTGATAAAATATTATTATTCATTTTTTCCAATAATTTAAAATTTGGACAAACATTTTTCAATCATAAATATTTTTTCGACTTGGTATAGGGTTCTTCAAGAAGTTTCTTGGTCTTAAAATATAATTAAATTTTTTAAAAAATTTTTTTTTAAAAAAAATAATGATAAAATTTAAATATCTTGTTTAAGACTTTAAACAAATATATCAATTCTGATTTATATATATTCTACTCATTGTCATTACTATCTTCAATAATATAATCATCTTTATACTCAATAAGTAGGTTTTGTATTAATGAAAGATTAAATATTTTATTATTTTAAGAATCTTCCAAATTAAAAATGTTTATCAATTTGTCTTTATATGATGAAATTAATAAATAATTTCTATTTCACTGCACTTGTAATATAAATAATAATATATATTGAATCTTAAATAAAATAAAATAATATGCTATATAGTATCAGTAATAATATAGCCAAAAATTAAAAAAAAATTTATTACTTGTTTTTTTAAAGAACATTAAATTGGTTTTTTTAACAGAATTAACTAGATACTTGTATAAAAAAAAACAACTCAAACTATATATAGGGCATGCATATATCCACTTAATAGGATCTGTAAAATACTTATTATTTAATTATGTTTTTTGTTTTTTATGTCATTTCTATTTTTTCTTAAACTTCTTTCAAAATAGTACTGAATATCGACCTTGCTAAAGTAGTTGAACTCAATATAATTGTTGGTAAAAAACTTTTTTAATAAAAATAAAACATAAATAGTCAACCTTTAGTTTGTGAAATTTATATAAATGATTATGCTTAATATGATGCCAATGTGTTTTAATGATCATTGTTGTTTTAATATGCTAAATATTTCCATTACCCAATCTCATTCATAAAATCTATTTTTTTTTCAAATACTACTCTTTACAGAGGTATATCCACAACTGAAATAAATTATTATATTTGTAAAATTGAAAAATTTTATTAACACACTCTTTCCGAATCTCATTAGTATTTGTAACAAAACTATAATCAGATTTTGGTAGTAATATATGTCTGTTGAAATAATTTTTAATAAATTCTATTATTAGTTTACATAAATCTAGAGAACAAAAGACTATTGAATTATTATTTATAAATTCTTAATTAGGATCTATTAATAGACATTCTTCATGCGCAATTTTAGAATTATAAATATAGTATACATTTGTTTTATTTAATGTCAACTGCTGTTTGATAGCATGACATACATGTTACATATATACTTGTATACAAGCTTTAGGTCAAACTGTTTGTGCTACATTTATTTCTAAAAAGTCCTTATCAACTAAAATAAGTTGAAAAATTTTTAAATGTTGTTCTCTTAAAGCTTGCATCTAGAAAGTAAGGATACTTGTTATGTCTTAATTTTTTTTAGATAAAATTAACAAGTAACTAAAAGAAAACCTGATACTATTAACTACACCTATAAGTGCATACAATTCCTATAATAAATTATTTGTGCTATAAGTTGTATTAATTACTATCGCATCTAATTTATTGTAAACTAATTGGTTAAATAATATTGTTAAAAATCCAAATATAAGAATGGACAAATTAAGATAGTTTAATATAATTTGTAATCTATATTCTTTTAATAAAAGCTTTGCAGATAATAAAGGATCTAAATATTGACTATATATTCTCTGAGATTTTACTGACTACTAATAATAGATTTGTTGAACAGTTATATATTCGTATCTATTAATTTGATTTTCACAAACTTGATGACAAATTTCTGAAGAAGAACAATAAATATTATCTTTGATGAATTTTTTAATTTCAGGAGATGTTTCAATATGACTTGTCTATAAATGTAGCATTTTGTAAGAATATTTGATTACAATTAAATTCAATTCAGAAAAAATTTCTATATTTATAATACTTTTGCAATAATACCTTTCTAAAAAGGTAAATGTGTCTTTTTATTTTTCTAAAACTGGATGTTTGGCTTGATGCTTTCTAAGTTTGATTCAACAATTACAATACTATATTAAAAGAAAAAACTTTTTTTTTTGATTCTTGGTATGGTAAACCCATGAGTATCCATCACTATCTAAGATTAACATAATTATGTGATGACCAAATTCAAGATCAAAATTTTCTTTGTTAGAAAATTTATTTTTTAAAAGAAAATTTTGAAGAGACAAAAGCTCAATATTAAAATCAATATTTAACTTCTCATTTTTATCTTTATAAAAATTGTTGGTATTATTCAAAGAAATTAAGGAGTTATATACAGCTTCAGTAATGTTCATATGACTAATTGCTGATTAGAGTTGAATTTTGTTTTTTAAATAGTTTGTTTTAAGTTTATTTCAACATCTTAAATATTTTTTTAAAAAAACTCATTTTTCATTTAGAAATTCATCATAATTTTTAGATATATAACAATATATACAGGTTTTATTATTTAAATTTAATATAGTAAATATTTGCAAGATTAAAGAAAAGCCTAATAATTATTGTTATTATTATTGTTATAGTTTACTAATACAATTTAACTATATCAATACAATTAATTACACAATTAACTATTTAAATATCATCATCGTTATTTCTATTGCATAATTTTTTTTATTGGCAATCAGTATTAGAAGTTGCATGCAAGCCAGTAAGAAATCTGATATCCATTTTTTTTTAGCAATGCTATGTAAGTCATAAAGTCAACTTCATCACAATATCTTATATCTTTCAAGTTTATTTATATTAGAATAGTATTTAGTTTAGGGTTAGAGGCAAAAATATATATATATAAATATGCTTAAAAAAAACTTTTTGTTAGTGTATGAAAGAAAGTTTCTTGTATATTTTTTTAAGAAATATTCTGTTTTTTCTTCAAATTAGTATTACATTTTACTGTTGGTTAACAGATACAAAAGATATGTCTTCTGTAAAAGATGTTTAAAAGTATCAAAAATAAATATTATAATATCTTGGAGTTATTATTTTGCAATAGTACATAATTATATATTATATATTGCTAATATTTTAAAACTATTTAAACAAATAAATTTAATTCTATTGTATATAATTTACATTATTAATAATATTTAAAAAAAATTTGCAATAATTGTAATATGCATTTTTATACTGATAAATAAAATTTTAATTTTTTTTTTTTTATATTAGAGTTAGTATAGATTATAAATAAACTTTATTTAAAGAATTGTTTTTATAATTATATATATTACATTACTTTTTATTATATAAATTTTTTTTTTAGTATTAAAATGAGGCCTTGTTTATATCTTTATTAATAATTTTAGTTGTACATATTAATATACTATATATTAAAGATATACTAAGATTGTAAAATACATAAATTTTATATTTTATTATTATTATTTTTTAAATAAGCAGTTAATCACTTAGCCAAACTAGCAATTTTTATTAATTAGTAATATTCAAATATATATATAGTTTATAAGAGTACAGCTAGTTACATATACAATTTTGGTTATTATTTATTTAAGTATACTTGCTGACAAAATCTAAACAAATTTCAAATCTTTAAAAAACAAATTATTTTTATAAAAAATTAAATTAACAAAATAATTTTAATATTTTATAAATATATTATACATAACTATAATAATATATCATATATTATTTGATTAAATAAAGATTTTTTTTATTATTAATAAGTAATTAATCACTTAGTCAAACTAGCAATTTTTTTATTAATTAGTAATATTCTAAGTATATACATAGTTCATAAGAGTATAGCTAGTCACATATATAATTTTAGTTATTATCTATTTAAAAGTTCTGCTCTAAGATTATCTACTATTTATCATATTTGACTTTTACTTATAACTATTCTATTTAAACTCTTTAGCTTATCTAATTAGTACTTATATACCTCTAATTATTTTATCTTAAGGCTAATTAATTCTGTTGCTACCTCTTATTCAGGTTTAATAATATTTTTTTTTATACTGTTATCTAGACCATAGCAATGTTTGTTAATTAACAGTAAGGTACAAAAGTTTTATTATTAAGTTATTTATCTATTTTACAAATCTTAACAGAGCTATACTCTTGCAAAGTTTATTTATATCTTAGTACCTACTTTATAGCATATTCTTAGTACTTTATTATATTACTATTTAGTCTTTAAACTTTCAATCCAGATAACTCAAAAGAATTGTAACCTGTTTTTAGTATATTAAGTCTAATTTGATATTCTTTTTTTTTGATTTGTCTAGCAGTCTGGTTGGTAATACTTCTTATATAAAAGTTTTTGCTTATCTGATTTATTCATATTGATATCTGTTTTCTTAATCTAGCTTTTACAATAATACTGTTAAAGTCTATATTATCTTTCTACTTAAGTCTTTCCAAGTAGGCTCTAGTTTTTTTTAGTTTTATAAATTTACATAATTACAAGATCTTATTTTAAGTTTGCACTGCCTAGTATCAGTTTGCATCACTTTATATAATTAAAATTACACAAATGTCATATAATCTGCTATTTATATTAGTGTAATTATAGTTATAGATATCTTATTCCAACTAATTAACAGAATGTTATCACTATAATATAGGTTAAGTATTACATAGATAATTATACAAAGTTTTGCTAATAGTAGTTTTGAACTTAAGCTACAACTTAGAAGGTTGACAATCTATTTACTTTACTAAGTTATCATATTCTAAAATAAAAATTATTAATAAAGTTTTTAAAATATTAATTTGAGCTTTAGTTTGAGATTTGAATGCAAACAAATTTAAATTATAATAGTTTAGAATTTGATAGCAAGTATACTATTTAAGAATTTGATTTTAAAGTTATTTACTATTTGCTATATCTGGTTCTTATTTGTAAATTTCTTATTTAAACTTTCTGGCTTATTTAATTAGACTTATATACTTTTAACTACATTAGTAGAATAAATATATAAAATATTGTAAAAGATTTTGCATATCAAAAATCTTTTAAAATAACTGCAATTGATATAAAACTATTTTAAAATAAAATATTTTGCAATATTGTGAAAAAAATAAAATAATTTTGAAAAAATTTAGATTATTTTACAAAAAATTTAAAAATTAATAAAACTAAAAAAATAAAAATATATAAACTGTCAAAAATAGAAACTATCAAATTTGACAGATGATCAATTTTGAAATAATTTAAAAAAACAATTTAGTTATACAAAATTAAACTAGTCTAAAAAAGTATATTTCTGTTATAAATACATTTTATAAAAAAAAAAGTAATTTGAATTTTTATTACTATTATTATCATTACTATTAATCTTTATATTTTATAAAATTATATATAATGATAATAAGTGCTATTTGTTTTTTATTTTTTGTTATTTTTTTATAAAAAACTGAAACTTATATAATATAAGTACTAGTTTCTTTTTTTATATTTTTGTTATTTTTTATTCTTTAACTTTCTTTTGTAGATTTTATACTTCACTAAGGAATATGAAATAGAAGATCTTGACTTGTAGAACTGATATAATAAAAGTATCAGTTTCTTTTTTTATTTATTGTTGTGATTTTATTCTTTAACTAACTTTTATTTTTTTGTAGACTTTGTGTTTTGTCAGAAAGATAAAATGGCATAATCTTGGCTTGCAAAACTGATATGATATAAGTATCAGTTTTTTTTTTCTATTTCTTTGCTGTACTTTCATTCTTTTTTTTCTTTTATAAGTTTTATGCTTTGCTAAGAAATATGAAATGACATGACCTTGGCTTGCAGAACTAGTATATTAAAAGCACCAGTTTTCTTTTTTATTTTTTTGTTATACTTCTATTTTTTAACTAACTTTTCTTTCTTTTGTCAGTTTTGTACTTTATTAAGAAATATAAAATAGTATGATTTTGGCTTGTAGAACTGATACAATATAAGCATCAGTTTTTTTTTATTTCTTGTTATGCTTTCATTCTTTAACTAAGTTTTCTTTCTTTTGTCAGTTTTGTGCTTTGCTAAGAAATAAGAAATAGCACAATTTTGGCTTGCAAAACTGATATAATATATATATTAGTTTCTTTTTTTATTTTTTAGTCTTTTATTCTTTAACTAATTTTTCTTTCTTTTGTAGATTTTATGCTTTGCTATAAGATATAAAATAGTAAGATCTTGGCTTGTGAAACTAATATGATAAGAGCACTAGTTTCTTTTTCTATTTCTTTGTTGTGCTTCTATTCTTTAACTAATTTTTTTTTTTTGTATATTTTGTACTTCATTAAAGAATATAAAATGGCATAATTTTGGCTTGCAGAACTGGTATGATATAAGCACTAGTTTTTTTTTATATTTTTTTGTTGTGCTTTTATTCTTTAACTAACTTTTCTTTCTTTTATTAGTTTTATGCTTTGCCAGAGAATATGAAATAGTAAGATCTTAACTTGCTAAACTAGTATAATAAAAGTACTAGTTTCTTTTTTTATTTCTTGCTGTGCTTTATTTTTTACTAACTTTTTTTTTTTTTTTTTTTTTGTAAGTGTTGTGTTTTGTCTGAAATATGAAATAATAAGTTTTTAGTTTGCAGAACTAGTATGATAAAAGTACTAGTTTCTTTTTCTATTTTTTTGTTATGCTTTTATTTTTTGTGCTTTGCTAGAGAATATGAAATAAAAGATCTTGGTTTACAAAACTGGTATAATAAAAGTACTAGTTTCTTTTTTTACTTCTTGTTATGCTTTCATTCTTTAACTAACTTTTTTTTCTTTGAATATGTTAGGAAATATAAAATAGCATAATCTTGGTTTGCAGAACTGGTATGATATAAAAACCAGTTTCTTTTTTCTATTTCTTGTTGTACTTTTATTCTTTAACTAACTTTTCTTTCTTTTATAAATGTTATGTTTCATCAGAAATATGAAATAGCAAAATCTTGGCTTGTAGAACTGGTATAATAAAAGTACTAGTTTATTTTTTCTATTCTTTGTTATGCTATTTTTTAACTAACTTTTTTTTCTTTTGTAGATTTTGTGTTTTACTAAGGAATATGAAATAGTAAGATTTTGACTTGCAGAACTGATATAAAAAAATACAATTTTTTTTTCTATTTCTTTGTTGTACTTTCATTTTTTACTAATTTTCTTTTGTAAATTTTATGCTTTACTGAGAATATGAAATAGAAGATTTTGGCTTACAGAACTAATATTATAAAAGTACCAGTTTTTTTTTCTATTTCTTGTTGTATTTCTATTCCTTAACTAACTTTTCTTTCTTTTGTAGGTTTTGTGCTTCATCAAAAATATAAAATAATATAATCTTGGCTTATAAAATTGGTATAATATATGTATTAGTTTCTATTTTTTATTGTGTTTCTATTCTTTAACTAACTTTTCTTTTTTTGTAAGTATTGTGCTTTATCAGAAATATGAAATAACATGAACTTGGCTTACAGAACTGATATCAGTTTCTTTTTCTATTTTTTATTGTGTTTTCATTCTTTAACTAACTTTTTTTTTTTTTGTAAATGTTATGCTTTGCTGGAAATATAAATAATATGACTTGGCTTGCAGAACTAATATAATATATGTATTAGTTTTTTTTTTTTTTTTGTTATGCTTCATTCTTTAACTAATTTTTTTTTTTTATAAGTATTATGCATTGCTAGAAATATGTGCTTCTATTCTTTAACTAATTTTCTTTTTTTGTATGCATTAGAGATTATGAAATAGCATGATTTTGACTTATAAAAATAATATGATATAAGTATCAGTTTTTTTTTATTTCTTATGCTTCAATTATTTAACTAACTTTTCTTTCTTTTGTAAGTTTGTACTTTGCCAAAAAATATAAATTGATATAATCTTGGCTTGTGAAACTGATATAATATAAGTACTAGTTTATTTTTATATTTTTTTGTTATGCTTCTATTCTTTAACTAACTTTTCTTTCTTTTGTCAGTTTTGTACTTTGCTAAAAAATATAAAATAATGCTAATTATAATAATTTTAGTTTGCAAAACTGATATATCAAAGTTTTTTTGAATGTATTATAAGTTAAAAATAAATAATTTTAAGATTTAGTTATTGAGTAGAATTGCAAAAAATGAATAAATTAATAAAAAAAATAAATATAATATTTTGTATTTTATCTTAACAATTTATTAAATATTATGTTAATTTATTACATATTAATTACAATATAGAATTTAAAATCAACTTAAATTATTATTTGTTAATTATATAGTATCAAATTTAAATTATTTTTAAATTAGAGAAATTTACAAATAAGAGTTCAGAAAATAAAAATAATTACAAATATAAGCCCAAATTAAAAATAATTATATATGAGAGCCTAATTTTTAAAAAATATTATATAAAGATTTAAAATAACAGCCACATTATTCAAGTTTATGACTTAATTATTATTAGTATAAGAAATATAAGCATTGAAAATATAGTTATTAAATATATAAAAAAATATAATGATTGATGATAAATTAGTAATTATAAATGAGAAAAGAAAATTTTTAATTTAATAAATTTTATTTTCTTTGTATAAAATCAGTTATTGCTATAACAAACCATTATGATATCAAATAAAACATTATAAATTAGAATAGCATTTACTAAAATAAAAATAATTGTTTTTTTTTTAAGAGCTACTCTGTTGAAATTTCATTATCTTATAAATAATTATGCTAGTTTAATACTATTTTTTATATAATATTTAAGTAAAAATGATTGTAGTCAGTATTTTATTTATCTTTTTATCTAATAATTAATATTAAGATAACTCTAAATATCTATAATAAAACAACAAATAATCTTATAATTATAATTTTGCAATTGTTATAAGTCAAATAGTCAGAACAAATTAGTTCTATAATAATGTTTATCATTTATCGATAGACTAGACCTTTATATACTAGAAAAATGGAAACCATTCAAAGTCTGAAGGATTTTTGTTTTATGTTACACCTAATATAGCCAATAAATATTGGTCATTAGTTGTTTTGATTTTTTACATTACACCTGATCTAGCCAATTAAAATCTGTAATTTGTGCATACACAAACAGACATCAGGTGCTTTATGCCTCAACAGTAATGTCCTTCAGACAATAATATTTTTTAAAAATTAGGCTCTTATATGTAATTATTTTTAATTTGGATCTGTATTTGTAATTATTTTTTTTTTTGAACTTTTATTTGTAAATTTTTTTTAAAATTATATATTAATTTAGAATTTTATTTTAATATAAATATTAATTTATATAATAATAATATGATTTAAATTTTAATTTTTTTATATAAACTCTTCTTATAGATCACTAAAACCAACTTTTCTTTAACAAACAATTTAACTTTTTTCAATATTTTACTAAACTAATAGCTCTTAAACTTCTAATTAAACTTTTTTCTTGCAACTTTTATTCTAAAAACAATACAAATTTTTTATATTTAATCTTTTTTTTTTTTTTTTTTTTTTTAATATTCAACTAGCCTCTTTTGGACCTAGGGTTTTATTCAGTAAATTGGACATAGGGACTTGCGGCCGAAGCCTCAAAGAAGTCACCTTTACATTAGAGAG